>SJYA01000592.1:698868-709613 GCA_006410615.1 Neotragus moschatus
CTTTCTAAGGCCCACTTGACTTCACATTCCAGGGTGTCTGGCTCTAGGTGAGTGACCACACCATCATGATTATCTGGGTCGTGAAGATCTTTTTTGTACAGTTCTTCCATGTATTCTTGCCACCCCTTCCTAATATCTTCTGCTTCTGTGAGGTCCAGACCATTTCTGTCCTTTACTTTAGAGAGTCATAAGTTAACAATAAGGAAAAGACAATGGAAATAGGAAAGCAAGGCTGATGTACCAAAAATTCTGTCTGCATTCTAACACTAATTACCAGTGATTTTTAACTTTTTTGTTATTTTGCATTATATTTGTCATAGAAATGTGTGGATTTACTACAGGAAGTTGGTGACAAATAACTTTCCTTAGTTGTAAATATGCTGTCTTCAAACAGAAAGTGCAACCTACCTATTTTAAATTACTTTCACATTTTATTTGGCCTTAGAAACACTCAACGACTGTCTTTTATTATGTAAACATACAAATTAATCACTGAAAGGAATGGTCCAGGAAGTTCACTTGGGATTGAAATAGAATTGTTAAGTAGATTAATGGCTAATGTCATGGAAGAAGCAGGGAAGAACTGAGATCCTGAAATGGCCTTGGTGGGTAGGTGGGGTGTTCTGAGGCAGCTCTTTAATGTACAGAGGTAAGATATCAAAGGTCAGGACCAAATCTGGCCTGTTTTTGCATGTTCCCAGGAGGTAAAAATAATTTTAATGGGAGAATATTCAATGGATGAACTGATCTGAGCCCTCAATTAAGGAAAATGTTATTCCTTAAAAAGAAAAAAAAAAAAGAGCTAAACTTTTTATATAAAAACCCCCGTTCAGTTCAGTTCAGTCGCTCAGTCGTGTCTGACTCTTTGCAGCACCATGGACCGCAGCATGCCAGGCCTCGCTGTCCATCACCAACTCACGGAGTTTACTCAAACTCATGTCCATTGAGTCGGTGATGCCATCCAACCATCTCATCCTCTGTCATCCCCTCTCCTCCCGCCTTCAATCTTTCCCAGCATCAGAGTCTTTTCCAATGTCAGTTCTTCGCATCGGGTGGCAAAAGTATTGGAGTTTCAGCCTCAGCATCAGTCCTTCCAATGAATATTCGGGACTGATTTCCTTTGGATGGACCGGTTGGATCTCCTTGCTGTCCAAGGGACTCTCAAGAGTCTTCTCCAACACCACAGTCAAGGCGTCAGTTCTTTGGCGCTCAGCTTTCTTTATAGTCCAAATCTCGCATCCATACATGGCCACTGGGAAAACCATAGCTTTGACATGCGCAGAACTTTGTTGGCAAACTAATGTCTCTCCTTTTTAATAAGCTGTCTAGGTAGGTCATAGCCTTTCTTCCAAGGAGCAAATATCTTTTAATTTTATGACTTCAATCCCATCTACAGTGATTTTGGAGCCCCCCAAAATAAAGTCTGTCAAAGTTTCCACTCTTTCTTCATCTATTTGCCGTAAAGTGATGGGACCAGATGCCATGATCTTAGTTTTCTGAATGTTAAGCTTTAAGCCAACTTTTTCATTCTCCTCTTTCATATTTATCAAGAAGCTCTTTAGTTCTTTACTTTCTGCCATAAAGGTGGTGTCATCTGCATATCTGAAGTTGTTGATATTTTTCCCTGCAATCTTGATTCCAGCTGTGCTTCATCCAGTCTAGCATTTCTCATGATGTACTCTGCATAGAAGTTAAATAAACAGAGTGACAATATACAGCGTTTAAGTACACCTTTCCTGATTTGGAACCAGTCTGTTGTTCTTCTAACTGTTGCTTCTTGATCTCCATACAGATTTCTCAGGAGGCAGATTAGGTGGTCTGGTATTCCCATCTATTTCAGAATNTGATTCCAGCTGTGCTTCATCCAGTCTAGCATTTCTCATGATGTACTCTGCATAGAAGTTAAATAAACAGAGTGACAATATACAGCGTTTAAGTACACCTTTCCTGATTTGGAACCAGTCTGTTGTTCTTCTAACTGTTGCTTCTTGATCTCCATACAGATTTCTCAGGAGGCAGATTAGGTGGTCTGGTATTCCCATCTATTTCAGAATTTTCCAGTTTGTCGTGATCCACACAGTCAAAGGCTTTGGCATAGTCAATAAAGCAGAAATAGATGTTTTTCTCAGAGAAAGCAATATGGCAACCCACTCCAGCACTCTTGCCTGGAAATTCCCATGGATAGAGGAGTCTGGTAGGCTCCAGTCCATGGGGTCGCGAAGAGTAGGACATGACTGAGTGGCTTCACTTTCACTTTCACTTTCACTTTTCACTTTCATGCATTGGAGAAGGAAATGCCATCCCACTCCAGTGTTCTTGCCTGGAGAATCCCAGGGATGGTGGAGCCCAATGGGCTGCCGTCTATGGGGTCACACAGAGTCAGATACGACTGAAGCGACTTAGCAATAGCAGCAGCAGCTATGTGACTGGTTACATGTTAGCAACCCATTTGTTGTACATGACTGAGATTTACAACAAATAGGTGCTAGGAGAACAAACAATTAAGGTTAAAGTGGGAGGAACAATAATTATACATCAAGGGGGGATGTCTCCATGGTTGATCTAACAGGTGCAGCCTGACCTCAGCTACAATCTCCGTTTGTCATCTGCAGGGAGGGAAGTCTCCAGGTGACCTGGTTTTCATTAGGAACAGTTTCCTCACTCTTGGGCAGAGTTCATGCCCAGTTCACACCTTGTCTTTAAGATGGATGACAGGCTTCAAGATGGAGTCTCTCTTGCTTCTCTCACACTGGCCCCAACACATGTACTGTAGCCTGCTGGGCTTCTCTGTCCATGGGATTTTCCAGGCAGGAATACTGGAATGAGTAGCCATTTCCTTCTTCATTAGATCTTCTCAACCCAGAGATTGAACCCATGCCTCCTGCGGCTCCGCAGTTGATGGCGGATTCTTTACTGCTGAGTCACCAGGGCAGCCCCAATAGAGCATGCGGAAGACCTTAACAACAACAGAGAAAATTTATGCATGTAACTGACCACACTTGTATCTTGAGTTTGTGGAGCAGATCATACTATTTATACTAATATAGAAAGAACTCTTGAAAATCAAGACGAAAGGTCCTATTGTTAGGGAAACACTGAAACCACCTGTCCTGGCCAGGCAAGATAGAAACCACCTGCATGAGTTATCTTTACAACAGAAGGTACTGGTAAGGAAAGCAGAACAAACAAGCTACTACCAACCACAGGAATTCGGGAAAGGTCTAAAGGAGAGAGGAGACGCTAGTCCATATGTCCTATCAACCTCCCAGAATCCTTCTTGCTGATTCCATCTAGGCTGAGTGATGCAGACACCACCAGGAAGGACCCTGAGTCAGACTGATTGGCCAGAAACAACCTAGAAACTAACTCCGCCATCATAAATCCCAAGTCCGTGAGCCATGTGGCAGAGCTCTTCTCCTGGGTTCCTTTACCCTGCTGCCCTCCACTCAGATGCCCCTACACTACAAACTCTCTTGTTTTGTCGGCACATGTGTCTGCTTGGACAGTTCAATTTCTGAGTGTTAGACAAGAGCCCACTCTTCGGCCCTGGCAGGGCTTCCCCTTCCTTTAACACTACTGTATATCACAAGGAACTATATTCAATATCCTGTGATAAACCATAAAGGAAAAGAGTATGAATAGAAAAAAAAAAAGTCTAATTTTTTTTTAAAGCTACTGAGACTTCCCCCTCAAGAAAAAAATCAAGAAGGAATAAGCATTCCATGTAGAATAGATAAAAAGCATGAGTAACCAATTATTTTAAAACAAAAATAAATGCATATTAAGTACATGAAAAATGTTCAAGATGCACAGGTAATTAAAAAAAAGAAAACAACTGTACAAATAAAAAGTGACATTATTTATCACAGATCAGATAGTTCAAGAAGATATTATTCAGTGTTGTAGATGTGAAAAAATATGTATTCCCATGTATAAGTCAAGAGGTACAAGTTGTTATTAGTTCAGTTCAGTTCAGTCACTCAGTCGTGTCTGACTCTTTGCAACCCCATGAATCGCAGCACGCCAGGCCTCCCTGTCTATCACCAGCTCCCGGAGTTCACTCAGACTCACGTCCATCAAGTTGGTGATGCCATCCACCCATCTCATCCTCTGTAGTCCCCTCCTCCTCCTGCCCCCAATCCCTCCCAGCATCAGGGTCTTTTCCAATGAGTCAACTCTTCGCATGAGGTGGCCAAAGTATTGGAGTTTCAGCTTTAGCATCATTCCTTCCGAAGAACACCCAAGGCTGATCTCCTTTAGAATGGACTGGTTGGATTTCCTTGCAGTCCAAGGGACTCTCAAGAGTCTTCTCCAACACCACAATTCAAAAGCATCAATTCTTCAGTGCTCAGCCTTCTTCACAGTCCAACTCTCACATCCATACATGACCACTGGAAAAACCATAGCCTTGACTAGATGGACCTTTGTTGGTAGAGTAATGTCTCTGCTTTTCAATATGCTATCTAGGTTGGTCATAACTTTTTTTCCAAGGAGTAAGTGTCTTTTAATTTCATGGCTGCACAAGTTGTTATTAAATATAAATAAATAATATGTATATTTGTTTAATTTTAGAAAATCAGTGGAAGAGGGATTTCTAAGGAAGTAATTGGACAAGCACCCAAAGATATGAGAACATTGTTGTAGCATTGTTAGATAATATATACAATTCATGAGTACAATAGATTAGTCTATGTCTTGGAGTTGAGTTCAATTTAATAAAAGAGATTGGTGCAATGCCTTCCAAGTTTATGAGAGTTCTAAAATTTCCCTTCTGTTTAATGTCTATATTATTGGAAACTCATTCACTCCCATCCACTACCAAGTCCTACCCCCAACTATGCCTAATTTGCTGGAAATCCTGTCAGCTGTTTTTGATAAGAACAAAAGGAAGTATCAAAGTTGAATAAGAAGGGACAAAAAGAGGGTGAAACCAAGAGTAATCATCAGTTCCATTAAATGATGCTAAATAAGTAATAAACTGTAACCTGGTCTCACTGATCAAGCACACTTTGTTTTTACAAAAACTTGCATATCCTCCAAGCATCATGTAGCCTAAACAGTATCCTGAGTCTTAAAATGTTTGCCCAAGTTTGTTTCTCAGGAACTTGGAGTCAGCTGTTGTCCATTTTGAGCTGGTTAATACTGGCTGAGACCACGGATCCTCCAACTGGACAAGTACAAGTGTCCAACTGATGACGTTTTGATGAAAGAAGGCCCCAAACTCCACCCTTAGAACATGGCTAATGCCAACATTTTCTGAACATTTGTTCCATAAAGAAGCTTGTAGTGTACTTCCACTTGTAGAACAATTACCTGATAATTTCCTTATTTCAAATTGAACTGTTTGGTTTGCTGTGTGTCAGGCAAAGGAACTTGGTTTGGTAACAGGAAGAACTGGGATTTCCTAGTCTAAAAATTTTGACTTTGTCTGTGGCTATAAGGAACTGAAGGTCTTTTGTACTAACACGAGGGAAACTGTACTGGGCTTCACATGAAATGTAAGTATGATTTAATCATTTCTAGAAGGTAGACTCTTTACTGACCCGTTTCAGGTCATTACTAACAGCTCTACTTGGATCAGTCCATATGCCCTTGTTCTTTGTGTATAAACTATATAATTTATCATCTAAACCAAAACACTTGATGATGAAAGGGGATGCTATTAGTAATTATTCTGTGATTGTCCTGAAAGAAAACCCTATTTATTCACCATACGATTTTGCCATGTTTGAGGGGGGGGAAACAGGTCTAATTGACTGCAGATATTATTGGATGTAAATTGAAACACAAATCAGATAGACAGCTACCTCAGCTAGAGAAATAGATATTGACTGATTTGTGAAAGATACAGAGACACATGGAACAATAAATTTTAACAGATATCCATCTTATTTTGTAATATAGTCCACTAAATTTGCTTCTCACCTGGCTTCTGCTTCACAAATAGGCTGGTTTTTATTATAACTACCTTTACAATTTTGAAAAATGCTGTTGCTAGTTATTTAGATCCTTATCCTTCTGTTACTGAACCAGGTTCATTTGCTAGGTAGATGCTGAGGTCTGCAGCAGAGATAGGGTTTTATTCACGTGACAGTCAAGAAAGGAGGCACGGGAACAAATCTCAAATCCAACACTTTCAAAGGAGAAGGGTTTCAAATATTTAAGGGTAGAGAGCATAGGATGGTCAGAAGTGGAGGGGAAGGAGATTGGAAGTAAGAAAAAAGGAAGCAAAATAACTGTTGCTCTGCACAGGTGCAGCTGGGCTTCATGCTCCTTCATAACATGTGTGTTCAGAAAATATCGGTTTCGGCATGATCCAAGGCTGGGATTTTTAGCCCTCTGACTCAAAAGGTCGCCTAAGGAGCAGATGAGCAGGCCCAGTTAATGGGTCTATGGTCTCAACCGGCTAGAACTGGACAAGAGCTGACTCAGAGTTCCTGAAAAACAACGTGAGCACATATCACGCCAGAGACGCTATCCGTAGCAGGCGGTGAAGTGAGTCTTATAATTCATTGTCTAAGCTACTTGAAGCTTGAAGGGTATGCAGTTTTCCAAGCTTGATCAGTGAAGACAGATTATAACTTACTATTTACTAGACAAACAAATTGTAGTTTAATAGATTTAACTAATAACCATCCTCAGTTTCGCTTTTACATATTTTAAAATCTAAAAGGGAAAGAGTGGCAGATACAATAGGTTGGCTTATTCAGCCTTCATTGTGAACTGTGTTTTGCTTTCCTTAAAAATCTAACTGTAGAGGCTTGTGCTCCCAGGCCCTGTTGTTGCTGAGTGTGAGGATGCAACTCAATTCAGGCTAATGAAATTTAAGTGGAAGTCTGCTGCTGCTTTCTGTTTTTTCCTTCTTCCTGTTTGGAATGTATAAAATATTTGATGTACAGCATCCATTAGTAGGAAAGCAGAAGCAGGATTGCTAAGGGACTATTTTCTTCCTGCTATATATGTGTGTTGGTTTTGTTTTCTTTGTGGGGGGGGGATATGTACTTATTCATATTTCTCCTTTTTTATTATACAAAACTTAGCACACCATATATATTATTTTGTGGCTTACAATTTCTCTCCTTGTTAATACACAGAGATCTTCTTGGTTCTTTTTAATGGCCACATACTATTCCATTGGGTGAACTTTAAAAGCAAACCTCAACTTTTAATAGAAAGAAAAACAAACTTCTAGTCCTTCCCTCTCCCACCCCTGGAAGGACTGGAAATTTGGGATTAGCAGAAGCAAACTATTACTATATACAGGATGGATAAACAATGAAGTCCCACAGTATAACACAGGGAACTATATTCAATATCCTGTGATAAACCCTAATGGAAAAGAATATATACATATATATATGTATAAATGAGTTATTTTGCTGTACAGCAGAAATTAAACACAACATTGTAAATCATCTGTGCTGCTGCTGCTGCTAAGTCACTTCGGTCGTGTCCAGCTCTCTGTGACCCCATAGATGGCAGTCCACCAGGCTCCCTCGTCCCTGGGATTCTCCAGGCAAGAACACTGGAGTGGGTTGCCATTTCCTTCTCCGATCCATGAAAGCGAAAAGTGAAAGTGAAGTCACTCAGTCATGTCCGACTCTTAGTGACCCCATGGACTGTGGCCTACGAGGTTCCCCCGTCCATGGGATTTTCCAGGCAAGAGTAGTGGAGTGGGGTGCCATCGCCTTCTCTGTAAATCATCTATAGTTCAGTAAATTTTGAAAAACAAAAACTTAATTGTATACCAATGATATAACCTCAGAGAGAAAAATAATTCAAATAATTTTGAGTATACATTTCTCACTGTATACATTTAGTGAGATATGATTTGAAGATAAACAGAACTACAATTAAATCTTAAAATTTCACTTAGAAGATTTGTTGTTGGTAGTGATATTGGTGTTGTAACTCTGAAACTCTTGTGCGTGACATAGGGAAGAGAAAATAACTGAGACGGAAACCCCAGAGTTTTCTCTGTAAGAGAAGAACATAAAATATGGAATTGGGGAAAGTGAGGAAAGACCTTGTGATGTTTGATTAAATTGGAGGGGTCTATGTAAACTGATGGGTTTGGTTTTGTTTTATTTACTTTTTATAATTTTATTTATTTATTTTTAGCTGAACTAGGTCTTCCTTGCTTCGCAGGCTTTTCTCTAGTTCAGTGAGCGGGGGCTACTTACTTTCTAGTTGGAGTGCACAGGCTTCTCGTTTCGATGGCCTCTCGCTGCGGTGCCCGGGCTTCAATAGCTGCAGCACCTGGGCTCAGTAGTTGCGATTCCCAGGCTCCAGAGTAAAGGCTCAATAGTTCCGGCGAACAGGTTAGTTGCTCCGAGGCATGTGGGATCTTCCTGGACCAGGGATTGAGCCTGTTGTCCTCCGCATTGGCAGGCAGATTCTTTACCATTCAGCCACCAGGGAAGCCTCTGTTTTTATTTTCCCAGCTTTGCCTTTGAAAAGGCCTAGAAGCAATGACAACACAGAACAGTTTCTATGTATTATTCTCCACTATGAAGAACCAGAACTCCTTAAAGAAATGGCGGAATTCAGGTCTGGGGCAAAGAAAGCACAAGGTAAGCCTGTAGTGTTTATTTGTGCCAGAAAGCAAGGAACTGCTCAAATACTACTGGGAGCAAAAGGACAAAGGAACCAGTGTGAAGGGTCTCCCATTGCCCACGTTTGAGGCAATATGGGAATCAAACAGCATAACGATGGGAAAGGGTTATAATATACTAAGATTTTTTTTTTAATCCCACAAGTTCACACTGATATGAGAGCAAGAGGGAGAGAAGCAGATGCTGCTGATTCCCTGTTCCACCTTACCATCACAACCCACTTGCATTTTTTTTCTAGCCACAATTCACATCACCCTGATAATTCCCATCTTCTTGCCTGTTTTCTTTATCCTCTTCTTGAGATCTTTCTCAGGGACCACTTAAAGTACATGGCTTCTGAGGGATGAGGAAGGTGGGATCATTAATACCTCCAGGACAGGTCTTAAGTAAGGTGTGTTGGGGTTAGTGAGACAATTCTAAAGCATTCCATGTGGTTTCTCCGTAGGACAGAACCCCAGTTATCCACAGCAGAACTNAAAAAAAAAAAAAAGCAGCTGTAAAAAAGATATTTTACAGACAATTGTGAATATTTAAATATGAACCTAATATTAGATGATTAGACCCTATTGTTCATTTTTCTAAATGTGATAAAAGCAATGTGGTGATAGGAGAATGTTCTTATTCCAAGGAAAAGGATTCTTTACCCCATTTACTTAGGAATAAAGTAACACAACATCTACAAATTACTTTCAAAAGGTTTAGCAATAATAAATGAAGTAATAAAGAGTTTGAAAAATAATAAATAGATTAAATTTTTTTAAATAAGGCAAGTGTGCCAAAATATAGGCAACTGGTGAATCTAGGTGAAAAATGTTCGTTCTTTCAACTTTTCTATAGATTTAAAATTTTTTAAAAAAGCTGAGTTAACTATTACAAGGAAGCCATATAAATGTGGTTTTTGTTGTCAAAGTGGAAAAATGGATCCCTGTGAATGCCTTTATGCCAACTCCCCCAGGCCAATGTGTCATTTCCTTCACGCTCTATGAAGCAGAATTCTAGGACTTTAATAAAAAGTTTGCCCTACTTCTTGACCACTCCTCTTAAAAGGTTCTAGGTCTTTCTAATGTTTCAGTATTATGAATATATATTATGTATTATTTTGATATCCTTAAACAGTTGCTTAGAATCAGTTCAGTTCAGTTGCTTAGTTGTGCTCGACTCTTTGCGACCCTATGGACTGCAGCACGCCAGGCCTCCCTGTCAGTCACCAACTTGCGGAGTCTATTCAAACTCTTTTTCATTGAGTCAGTGATGCCATCCAACCATCTCATCCTCTGTCATCCCCTTCTCCTCCTGCCTTCAATCTTTCCCAGCATCAGAGTGTTTTCCAACAATTAGTTCTTCGAATCAGGTAGCCAAAGTCTCGGGGTTTCAGCTTCAGCTTCAGTCCTTCCAATGAATATTCAGGGTTGATTTCCTTTGAATGGACTGGTTGGATCTCCTTGCTGTCCAAAGGACTCTCAAGAGTTTTCTCCAGTGCCACAATCAAAAGCATCAATTCTTCAGTGCTCAGCTTTCATTATAGTCCTACTCTCACATCCATACATGACTACTGGAAAAACCATACCTTTGATGAGATGGAACTTTGTAGGTAAATTAATGTATCTGCTTTTTAATAAGCTGCCTAGGTTGGTCTTACTTTTCTTCTAAGGAGCAAGTGTCTTTTAATTTCATGGCTGTAGTCACCATCTGCATGATTTTGCAGCCACAAAAATAAAGTCTGTCACTGTTTCCAATGTTTCCCCATCTATTTCCCATGAAGTGATGGGACCAGATGCTATGATCTTAGTTTTCTGAATGTGGAGCTTTAAGCCAACTTTTTCACTCTCGTCTTTCACTTCCATCAAGAAGCTCTTCAGTTCCTCTTCACTTTCTGCATTAAGGGTGGTGTCATCTGCATATCTGAGGCTACTGATATATCTCCCAGCTATCTTGATTCCAGCTTGTGCTTCATCCAGTCCAGTATTTCTCATGATGCACTCTGCATATAAGTTAAATAAGCAGGTGACAATATATAGCCTTTATGTACTCCTTTTCCTATTTGGAACCAGTCTGTTGTTCCATGTTCATTTCTAACTGTTGCTTCTTGACCTGCATACAGTTTTCTCAGGAGGTAGGTCAGGTGGTCTG
>SJYA01000592.1:713946-729692 GCA_006410615.1 Neotragus moschatus
AGTTGACTCATTGGAAAAGACTCTGATGCTGGGAGGGATTGGGGGCAGGAGGAGAAGGGGATGATGGAGGATGAGATGGCTGGATGGCATCACTGACTTGATGGACATGAGTCTGAGTGAACTCCGGGAGTTGGTGATGGACAGGGAGGCCTGGCGTGTTGCGATTCATGGGGTTGCAAAGAGTTGGGCACGACTGAGCAACTGAACTGAACTGAACTGAACTGAACTGTTCATTCAGGGTCAACAAACTTCTTGGCCAACCCAATACTTCAAAATAAGTACTTTTTTTAGGTAAACATTCTTGTTCGAAGAAACCCACCACAGACAAATTTAACAAATGACTGAATGAGATATTTGCAATTTAAATTCAATATGGGATAAACATCTAGAATATAAGTAAACTCTGGTAAGGCAACAGGAACAACATCAGTAACTCCAATAGAAGAATGAACAAAGGATATGAACAGATAATTCAGAGAAGAGGAAACTCAGAAGCCTACCTGGTATATGAAGAAATGCTCAGAGTCATTGATAGTCAGACATTTAATTTGAAACAAATAAGTATGTCTTTTTAGTTATTGTATTAACTAGGAACTTCATGCCTCGCTGGTGGAGAATGTATCCTGGTGCACACTTGTGGAGAGCATGTTTGCTCAAATTAGTCAAACTAAGGATATCCATCCTCCAACAGCTTCCCTCCTGGGTGTGTGTATATATATATATATAATTATCCCATAGGACTATGCAAGGAAATAAACAAAGATATTCACTCCAGTGTTATTTGTGATCATGAATAACTGGAGGCTGTCTGGATGTCCCTGGCTGAGAGAGGGAGTACTCACAATGAAGATTCATGTAGAACTTGGTAGCAATAGGCTAGATATATAATTAGCAACATGGATGGTTCTGAAAAACACATTTTTAAGTAAACAATTGTAAGAAACTGAATGATACTATACACTTTTAAATAGTGAAGAGAGTAAATTTTTTTACCACAATAAAAAAATGAAATCAGAGGTATAAACATACATGATTTTCCATCTTTGTTACTCATACTAGAAAGCTGTATACATTTTATAAGAACAAGTACAAAGATGAACTTTTCAAAATATTTATTTAGATTATTTAGCATCTGTTTGAATTCCTCTGCTTCTTTTGATAGATGTGTTTTCCTTCCCTGCTTTTTCTTCCTTTTGGGTCAGTTCTATTCTTTTTATTTTAACGTGTGAGTACATATTTCCCTGAGTATGTTGGCCAGTCTTTTTGAAACTGCCTATTGGAAAAGATTGGAAAGCCAGGCCATAGTCTTTGTCAACCCAAAGAAATATAAGTAGATAGAAAGGGAGAAGTCTTAGGATATAGACCATAGGCGCTATAAAACTAGTGGACCACACCACCTTCCCTTGCTCAGTCCCAGTATACACACCTATTAAACGTTCAAAACAACCTTTTATCTGCTCAGGGGGTTCTTATGATTTGCTGTTATTCCCTGAAAACCCCTAGCTTCTCCAGGGTTAATCCTAAGAGTAAGTGCCAACAGCCTATCTATTTCACCATATCCATCAAAAGATGCCATTAAACACATTAGAATGTGAGAAAAGGGGAGTTGAGGCTGGGTGATGGAAGTTAAAGGGAATGAATGAATAAATAAATTAAACAGGAGAGGGATCTTGAATGGGACAAAAAGCCACACAGTACTCTGAATTTTATCATTAAAAATAGTAATTCCTTGCCACATTGCACTCTACTGCAATTTCCAGAATCCCAAGCATTCAACTCTCAGATTTTTCTTCTGGTACTTATCTTGTATTTCTAAAAAAAAATTTTAAACTCTTATTTCTTCTTTTTTAGTTCTTTTTCTTTCTTTGGCTGCACTGCACAGCTTCTAAGACCTTAGTTCCCCAACCAGGATTTCAGTCCAGGCCATCAGCAGTGAAAGCATAGAGTCCTAAGCACTGGACCATCTGGAGATTCGCTAAACTCTTATTTCTTAATTTTCCAATTTTAGATGCTTTCCATTAACCATAGAGGGAAATTTTTTGTTATACTAATACAGTTTGAGTTTGATTACCTCACTTCAATAGATCTTTTAAAGGCCCCATTCTTAACTTCAAACATGTAAGCTTGTATTATTTTTTTTAAAAATCACTGCTTACATCATGGGTTCCTCTGACTCTACAAAACTCAAATGCATCCCTGATTTACTGCTGAGGCTTCCCTGGTGGCTCAGACAGTAAAGAATCTGCCTGTATTGCAAGAGACTCAGGTTTAGTTCCTGGGTCAGGAAGAACCCTTGGAGAAGGGACTAGCTACCTACTCCAGTATTTTGCTTGGAGAATTCCATGGACAGAGGAGCCTGCAGGGCTATGGTCCATGGGGTTGCAAAGAGGCAGACACAACTGAGCAGCTAACACTTTGACTTTTTGGACAGTGAGGTCTTACCTAACTTATATCCCATCCCCTTCAACACCCACCAAAACACACACTTTCTCCATTCTCAATATTCCATAATTATAGTCTGTTTTTACTGTGAGCAAGAATCCTTTAGAAGAAATGGAGTAGCCATCATAGTCAACAAAAGAGTCTGAAATGCTATACTTGGGTGCAATCTCAGAAATGACAGAATGATCTCAGCTGGCTTCCAAAGCAAACCATTCAGTACCACAGTAAACCAGGTCTATGCAACAACCACTAATGCCAAAAAAAGCTGAAGTTAAACAGTTCTATGATGATCTAAAAAACCTTCAAGAACTAACACCAAAAAAAGATGTCCTTTTCATCATAGAGGACTAGAGTGAAAAAGAGGGAAGTCAAGAGATACTTGGAGTATCAGGCAAGTTTGGCCTTGGAGTACAAAATGAGGCAGGGCAAAGGCTAACAGAGTTTTGCCAAGAGAGTGCACTGGTCATAGCAACACCCTCTTCCAACAATGCAAGCGATGACTCTACACGTGGACATCACCATAGATGGTCAACACTGAATTCAGACTGATTATATTCTTTGCGGCCACAGAGTGAGAAACTCCATACAGTCAGCAAAAATAAGACTAGGAGCTGACTGTGCCTCAGATCATGAACTCCTTATTCCCAAATTCAGACTTAAAGAAAGTAGGGAAAACCACTGGACCATTCAGGTATGACCTAAATCAAATCCCTTACGGTTATACAGTGGAAGTGACGAAAAGATTCAAGGGATTAAATCTTATAGATAGAGTGCCTGAAGAACTATGGACAAAGTTTTGTAACACCATGCAGGAGGCAGTGATCAAGACTATCCTCAAGAAAAAGAAATGCAAAACAGCAAAATGGTTGTCAGAGGAGGCCTTACAAATAGCCGAGAAAAGAGCAGCGGAAGGAAAAGGAGAAAAGGAAAGATATACCCATTCAAATGCAGAGTTCCAAAGAATAGCAAGGAGAGATGAGAAAGCCTTCCTAAGATGTGCAATGCAAAGAAATAGAGGAAAACAATAGAATGGGAAAGACTAGAGATCTCTTCAAGAAAATTACAGATACCAAGGGAACATTTTATGCAAAGATGGGAACAGTAAAGGACAGAAATGGTACAGACCTAACAAAAGCCGAAGATATTAAGAAGAGGTGGCAAGAATATACAGAAGAACTATACAAAAAAGATCTTAATGAAGATAACAACAATGGTGTGGTCAGTCATCTAGATACAGACATCCTGGAGTGTGAAGTCAAGTGGTCCTTAAGAAACATCACTACAAACAAAGCTAGCAGAGGTGATGGAATTCTAGCTGAGCTGTTTCAAATCCTAAAAGATGATGCTGCAAAATTGCTGCACTCAATATGCCAGCAAATTTGGAAAACTCAGCAATGGTCACAGGACTGGAAAAGGTCAGTTTGCATTCCAATCCCAAAGAAAGGCAATGCCAAAGAATATTTAAACTACTGCACTCATGTCACATGCTAGGCAGGTAATGCTCAAAATCCGTGAAGCCAGGTTTCAGCAGTATGTGAACCAAGGGCTTCCAGATGTACATGCTTGATTTAGAAAGGCAGAGGAATCAGAGATCAAATTGCCAACATCCATTGTATTATAGAAAAGTCAAGACAATTCCAGAAAAATATCTACTTCTGCTTCATTGACTATGCTAAAGCCTTTGACTGTGTGGATCACAACAAACTGTGGAAAATTCTTCAAGAAATGAGAATACCAGACTACCTTACCTGTCTGCTAGGAAACCTGTATACAGGTCAAGAAGCAACAGTTAGAACTGGATATGGAACTATAGACTGATTCAAAATTGGGAAAGGAGTATGTCAAGGCTGTATATTGTCACCCTGCTTATTCAACTTATACGCAATGTATATCATGCAAAATGCTGGGCTTAATGAAGCACAAGCTGGAATCAACATTGCTGAGAGAAATACCAATAACCTCAGATATGCAGATGACACCACCCTTATGGCAGAAAGTGAAGAACTAAAGAGTCTCTTGATGAAAGTGAGAGAGTGAAAAGGTTGGCTTAAAGCTCAACATTCAGAAAACTAAGATCATGGCATCTGGTCCCATCACTTCATGGCAAATAGATGCGGAAATGATGGAAACGGTGACAGATTTTATTTTTCTTGAGTTCCAAAATCACTGCAGATAGTGGCTGCAACCATGAAATTAAAAGACGCTTGCTCCTTGGAAGAAAAGCTATGTTTAACCTAGACAGTGTATTAAAAAGCAGTGACATTACTTTGCCAACAGAAGTCCATTTGGTCAAAGCTTTGGTTTTCCTAGTAGTCCTGTATGGATGTGAGAGTTGGAATATTAAAAAGGCTGAGTGCCGAAGAATTGATGCTTTTGAACTGTGGTGCTGGAGAAAATTCTTGAGTCCCTTGGACTGCAAGATCAAACCAGTCCATCCAAAGGAAATCATTGGAAGGACTGATGCTGAAGCTGAAGCTCCAATACTTTGGCTACCTGATGTGAAGAGCTGACTCATTAAAAAAGACCCTGATTCTGGGAAAGATTGAGGGCACGAGGAGAAGGAGATGACAAATGATTAGATGGTTAGATGGCATGACCAAATCAATGGACATGTGTTTGAGCAACCTCTGGAAGATGGTGAAGAAAAGGGAAGCCTGGGGTGTTGCAGTCCATGGGGTCTCAAAGAGTTGGACATTACTGAGTGACTGAACAACAATATTCTGTTTTTAAATTTTAGATCATCTACCATGTTTTAACCCATAGACGTTCTTCTGTGCTATCTTTTCCACATTACACTGTTTCGTCTTGTGGATGTGAAACCAAGCAGGACTCTGGGTCTCCTGGACACAGAAGCCTTTCCATGTCCTCAACCTTTGTAGAGAACAGGCTCCAGCCTGCATGACCTTCCTTTAGTTCCAAAGGGCAGATTTGAACAGTTGCTATTCAGAGAAGGGAGGAGATATGAGATAAGAGTGGAGCAGCCAAGAAACAATAGTAAAGCCTTGGGGCAGAGTACTGGTTCTGCCTCCAGGGATATAACAATATCTTTGAGCTCTTTATAGAACTAAAAGCAACAAGTGGAAGATATCAGCATTCTTCATACCGGAGACCACCTGAGGTTGGGTTAAGGGAACCAAAGAAGCTCATCACGAGATTACCTGTGATCAGATTATAGAAGTGTAGACCCTGTACATACAGTAAACTTGTCAGCAACCCCACCCTTGAAGTGTTGCTATAAAATCCTCACCAAATCCTGATTTGGACAGTTTTGGAGTCTGCTGCATCCCCCTTTGCCTGGTAAAGCAATAAAGCTATTCTTTTCTACTTCATTCTAAACTCTGTTTCTGAGGTTTGATTTGGCAGTGGTAAAAAGAGGCCTTTTGGGGCATCCAATGCAATATTTTATCTCTCTATTAATATTACAGGATTTGGTTTGTTTTGTTGGATAGTTGGTTGGTTTTACAGTTTAATTGAGTTTAACTCCCTAAATTGCCTTTGTTTCTTCAAAGTTCCTCCCTTCTTCATGGTCTGTTTAGGTCTCTCTCTTATATTGTAGGCTTTCTTTAAATGTATGGTAATCCAATCACATTTAAAAATGAGGTACTTAAAAAATGATCAGGAACACAGATGGAAGTTTTGTAAATGGTAGGTGTGGTTGTTGTTTATTCACTAAGTCATGCTCAACTCTTTGGGGTCTCCATGGACTACAGCCCACGAGGCTTCTCTGCTAATGGAATTTTCCAGGCAAAAATATCATTTCCTTCCATTTCTTTCTCCAGGGGATCTTCCCAACCCAGGGATCAAACCCACATCTCCTGCACTGGCAGGTGGATTGTTTACCACTGAGCCTCCAGGGAAGCGTGTCCTTTCTCTCAGTAGGCAGGCTTTAAGATGTCTCCTATTGATCTTCAGCTCCCTCCCAATGGTCCTGCCTTTGCAGTGAATGATTGTTACTGCATCCAAGCTTGCTCTGCATGCTTCATGATAGGCCAATAAATCCAAGAGATGAGATGTTGAGGCAAGGAATATGACTTTATTCAGCCAGCCAGCTGACTGAGAAGATAACAGACTAATGTCTTCAAATAACCATCTTATAGGTCTGCATGCCAGATTCTTTTATAAAACAGAAATGGGAGGAGGTAGGGAAATACAGTAAAAAGGCTATTAATCTTGCAAATATCTCCTAGAATAGCAAGTCACAGGTAAAGGATGTGTTATTTCTTCCTTCCTACCATCTACAGGGGGACAGGGTTCTGAACATAAGCACTTTAGTTTAACTGTCAAGCAGAGGGGCAGGATTCTCTGAGGCAGGTCTTTATATACAATTATAATAACAAAAGCAACCAAAATCAAGTCAGAGAAACAGTTCCAACACAGAGTCAGAATTGGCTTTTCCCCATAACGGGATTATTTTTTCAATGCGAGGTTGGTCTTTGCCCTCAGTTCCTGGGAAGTCATTTCTGAGCCCTTGAAATTTTCTGCCTGATAAGAGTATCTTGTTTATCTGGGTCCTATGGCCATGCCAGATAGTCTATGCTAACCGTGTGATTTCTAGTGGTGGCTCTCCACCATGCAATATCAGCTCAACCTCCGGAGGGGCTAGAGATTAAGAATAGCCAAACAAGCAATTAAGTTTAGATGATTAAGCCCCAATACAAATTCTTCAGTTGGTAGTGTTACATGTGTACTGTCACACACTGTTGCTGTAAGAAGTAAGCAGTATCTGTATAACTCCACGGGGAAAGGAAGACTGGATTCTCTGCACTTAAAATTGCAGTGTCTCCTGGACACTGCTTTATATGCCTCTTCTCTTGGGTGATTTTGATCTCTCTCCTTTTGCTGTAATAACTCGTAACCATGATTGTACTAGCTTTCAGTGAATTTTGTCAGTTCCAGCAATTTATCAAACCTGAAGGTGGTCTTGGAGACCCCTAAACATGCAATGCCTTTGTGTAATCCTCTCCTTTTGAGTGTGGATTGGACTTAATGTCTCATGTCTAGCAAAGAAAATATCCCAGAAGTGATGGGATGTCCATTCTGAGATAAGTTTATATATAGGTTGAGGCTTCCATTTTGGGTGCTTTTTCTTGTATTGCTTGCCCAGGGAGAAGACAGCAGTCATGTCCTGAGACACCTCCAAGGAGAAGCTCACTTATGAGATTCCAGCAACCACATATATGTGCTTGGAAATGGATTTCACTTTAGTTGACAGCTTGACTGCATTCCCACAAGAGACCTTGGGCCAGAGGTACTCTCTTAAGCAGTGCTCTGATTCTTGGCCTGGAAATGGTGAGGTAATAAATTTTGTTGTTTTAAGCTGCTAAATTCTAGAGCAGTTTGTTACACAGTGGGTGGCCATGTAAGGGGATGAGGAAGATCCTGTGTATTGAGTGTCCAGAATTGTTTTTAATCTGTAGGTATTTTTCCTGAGGCCATTCAATTTCTTGGAAGAACTCTCCAATCTCCCAGAGAATATATGCCTGGCTGTCTGAGTTCAGGGGCCAGAGCTGGAAAACGGACCAAACTTTCACTTATTCCCCCCATTTTTAGCTCCAAGGCAAACCTCTGCCTTCCAGTGTGTTTGGTGTACCTGATTCTGAAGCCTTTCCCTTGCCATCTGTCTGGAGAAGTTGCTGTAGCTACATCATGGTGGAGAAGGGGTCTGGTGGGCCTAATTGCTTTGTGTGTAGACTTTCAAAAAATTTCCTTATTTTCAGCCCAGATCCTTTTTCTCACCTTTTAAAATAACTAATATCATTCACAAAAATCAACCCCGGAACCATTACAGGTCTACCACGAAAAACAAAACTGTAAAATTTTAGTATATAACATAGAAGAATATAATGACCTCAGGACAGAGAAAGATGTCTTAATGTAATTTTTAAAAATATAAATTACAAATGAAAAAAATTATAAATTAGTCTCCATGAAATATAATAATTTTTGCTCATCTAAAAACATAATAAAAAGAGTAGAAAAACAAGACATATAGAGTTACAACAGATATAATCCACAACAGGTTCATAACCAAACTATAATATACAAAGGTATTGCAAAAATCAGTAGGAAAACAAAGGCAACCCACTGGAAAAATATGGGCAAAAAACCCTGAACTGGCAATTCACAAGTGAGGACATTGAACAAACATATGAAGAAATACTTAATATTTTTAGGAATCAGTGAAATACAAATAAAAATCTAAGTGAGGTACCACAACATATCCATTGTACAAAATGCAAATATCTAAGAGTAGAAGCATCGTTAGTAAATTGTTATTTTCAGACACTAGAATACTATACATCCAAGAAAATGCACAAATTAAAGATACATATAACACAATGGATAAATCTTGAAACATATTTTTAAATAAAAAAGCAAGACATTAAAGGATAAATATAGTATGATTCTATTTAAATAAAGTCCCAAGTCAGAAAAAATAAGGAATGTATACATAAATTGTAAAATTTCATATAGATTTTATATGTATAAAATATATGTATAGGTATACCTCATAGATATTGTAGGTTTGGTTCCAGATCACCATAAAACAAGTCACTTGAACTTTTTTGGTTTTCCAGGGCATATAAAAGTCTATTAAGTGTGTAATAACATTTGTCTAAACCAATGTACATACCTTAATTTTAAAATATTTTATTGCTAAAAAAGGCTAACCATCATCTGTGCCTTCCATGAATCATAGTTGTTAAATGAAAGATCACTGATCATGGATCACCATAACAAAGATAATAAGAGTGTAAAAGTTTGAAATATTGTGAGAATTACCAAAGTGTGACACAGAGACACAAAGTGGACAAATGTTGGAAACATGGGATTGATACATTTACAACATGGATAGATAGCATTATGCTAAGGGAAATAAATCAGACAAAGATAACTACCTTAAGACTCCACTTCCATGTGAAATCTAAGAAAACTGAACAAACACAGTAAACGAAGCATAGTCAGATACAGAAAACAAACAAGTGGTTGCCCAGAGAGGAAGGGGGCGAGGAGAGGGGAAAATTAAGTCCGTAAAGAAAGGGAGATTAAAAGATACAAACTTCCAGTTAAAAATATATGAGTTATGGGTATAATACTTAAGGTGAGGACATTATGGGCAATAATATTGTAACTGGTGAGCATTTTTGAAACATATAGAAATATCAGATTACTTTGTTGTGAAACAGGAGCTATAGTAGTGTTGTAGGTCAACTGTACTTCAAAAACAAACAAAAAAAGAGATCAGATTTGTGGTTACCAGAGTTCAGGGGAGGGAGAATTGGATTAAGGCAGTCAAAAAAACACAAACTTCCAGTTAGAAGATAAATAAGACCTAAGGATGGAGTGTACAACAGGATGAGTTCACACTGCTGTATGTTATACATAAAAGCTGTTAAGAGAAAAAATCTTGAGTTTTCATCACAAGGAAAAAAACATATTTTTTCTACTTATGTAATTCTGTTTCTATATGAGATGATGAATGTGGACCAAACTCACTGTATTAATCATTGTATGATGTATGTAAGTCAAATCATTATGCTGTCACACCTTAAACTTATACAGAGCTGTATGTCAATTATATCTCGATAAAGCTGGAAGAAAAATTTTTTAAATAAATAAAAAGGGAAAGAAAAAAAATGAAGCTGATAGACTTGTTTGACACAAAGTTGCCACAAACCTTCAATTTGTTTAAAAATAATTTAAAAATCACGCAATATTGGCAAAGCACAATAAAGTGAAGCACGATAAAATTAGGTGTACCTGTGAAAAAACAGGCAGTTACTATAAAGTCAGCATAGTGGAGAGAGATTACATCAGTAAGGAATCCTAGTAATGTCGCATTTCCTGACATGGGTAGTGTTTAAGGAGTGTGTGCTTTATAATGATTGGTTATTCTATATATTTTATGTGTGTGCTATATTTATAATCACCAGTTTAATTCCTTTTTTTTTTGTCTTCTCTGCATTTTTGCTTACTGTAGTTCTGCTGTTTAAAATGCTCCTTATTTATTTTTCTCAAAGTTATCTTTATCATGGGCTTCCCTGATAGCTCAGTTGGTAAAGAATCTGCCTGCAATGCAGGAGACCCTGGTTCAGTTCCTGGGTTGGGATGATCCCCTGGAGAAGGGATAGGCTACCCACTCCAGGATTCTGGCCTGGAGAATCCCAGGGACTGTACAGCCTATGCACTCACAAAGAGTCAGACACAACTGAGTGATTTTCACTATCTTTATCATTACACCTTTATATGCTATCTGTTCCCCCTCTTTAAGCAATATCCAGTTTCAGTTAGTAACATTACCTGACTCGGTTTACGTTTGTGACATTAAATATGTTTATCCTATTTCTAGGCTTCCCTGGTGGCTCAGATGTAAAGAATCCACCTGCAATGCAGGAGACCTGAATACGATCTCTGGGTGGGGAAGATTCCCTGGAGGAGGGCAGGGCAACCCACTCCAGTATTCTTGCCTGGAGAATCGCATGGGCAGAGGAGCCTGGGGGCACAGTCCATGGGGTCACAGAGGATTAGACACGCCTGGCAGCAAAGCACAGCACAGCGTATCCTAGTCCTCCTTGATTTGTCACCTTAAATGATACCTTGTTGACTCTGAGCTATTACAGATGAAGTTTGTCAAAACTTATTCTACTTCCAAACTGTCTCCTTCCATTTTGTGATGATTCTAGTTTTCTTACATTGTCGGAGCATGTCACATTGCATCACCCTCACTCATAAGTTTATTTTTCTTATCTGTACCTTTATGTTTGTTTATTTGCTTTACATCTGAAATGATTCTCACTGACAGCTAAATGGTTCTCCTTCAGCTAAAGTTTGCCTATGTTCTCTGCTGTTTCTGAGCAGTTTCCTGAAGAAAGGTTTGTATAATCAATATCCTTTGGGTTCTTGCTGACTTAAAGCTGTTCATCAGTAACCTTTATGTGTAAAGAACAGTTTGGCTGAATGAAAAATAATCTTTGCTTTTCTTTACTTGAGTATATTGTAGTTATTATTCTTGCGTTTTCTGGCATTCAGTTTTGCTGCTTGGGGAAGTCTATGTCAATTTGTCTTTCTTTCCTTTTAAATGGTTTTAACATTCTGTGTGCGTGTGTGCATGCTAAGTCACTTCAGTCTAGTCTGACGCTTTGCGACCCTATGGACGGCAGTCCATCAGGCTCCTCTGTCCATGGGTCCTCCAGGCAAGAATACTGGAGTGGGTTGCTGTGTCCTCTTCCAGGGTGTCTTCCCAACCTGGGGATCAAACCCACATCTCTTATGTCTACGTGCATTGGCAGGCAGGTTCTTTACCATTAGTGCCACCTGGGAGCGCTATCATGTGGCTCACCAAACAATTCTTCCTTGAAATTTGAGTAAATTCACTTTTTACTAGAATTTACTTATTGATCATTGGTTCTAGCAGTTCTTCTGATAGTCCCTAAAATGACATTGCAAAGAATAATAACAGAGGCCAAGGAAAGGCCTTCATTGCTTATTTCTTTAAATACTATTATTACCTTGGTCAAACTTAAAACTCAATATTCAGAAAACTAAGATCATGGAATCTGGTCCCATCACTTCATGGCAAATAGATGCGGAAATGATGGAAACAATGAGAAACTTTATTTTGGGGGGGCTCCAAAATCACGGCAGATGATTACTGCAGCCATGATATTAAAAGATGCTTCCTCCTTGGAAGAAAAGCTAGGACAAAGCTAGACAGCTTATTAAAAAGCAGAGACATTACTTTGCCAACAAAGGTCTGTCTAGTCAAAGCTATGATTTTTCCAGTAGTCATGTATGGATGTGAGAGTTGGATTATAAAGAAAGCTGAGTGCTGAAGAATTGATGTTTTTGAACTATGGTGTTGGAGAAGACTCTTGAGAGTCCCTTGGACTGCAAGGAGATCAAACTAGTCCATTCTAAAGGAAATCAGTCCTGAAGATTCATTCGAAGGACGGATGCTGAAGCTGAAACTCCAATACTTTGGCCACCTGAGCCATTGGAAAAGACCCTGATGCTGGGAAAGATTGAAGGCAGGAGGAGAAGGGGACGACAGAGGATGAGATGGTTGGATGGCATCACCGACATGATGAACATGTTTGAGTAAGCTCTGAGAGTTGGTGATGGACTGGGAGGCCTGGCGTGCTGCAGTCCATGGGGTCGCAAAGAGTCGGACACGACCAAGTGACTAAACTGACCCTGGTCAAAAGTAATCCTGCCCCTGTTAACTCTATTTTTCTAGACCTTTGATAGGTAGCAACTCAGAAAAAAAAAAAAAAAAAGAGGCATAATTCACATCCAATAAATGTACATATTTAAAGTGTACTATTTGATGAGTTTTGAGATAGACAGTTTTGGCATGCATAGGCCCCACAGTTTTGGCTCCCAAAGTGTGTGAATACACATAATTCTCCTTGACAGCTTCATTTGATGACTAACTCTCCAAGAAGAAAAAGAAATTTCAATCCGCCTCCAAAGGAAAACTAAACAATGCACACACCAGGATGCCTAGTATATCAGCTGAAATCCCCAAACACAAGTCTGAGGTTTTGCCTAAATATTCTTCAAAGTCTCTTCTTCTTCTTCTTTTTTTTAAAGGGTGTTCCCCCAAAAAAAATAAAAATAAAGGGGGGTCCCTAGTGTCTTTTCTTGTATTTTATCCTGAACATCTGTTTTTAAAAATATAATTTCTTTATTTAAAGTGTTTGGATAAATAATATATAATTTTGAAAAACTCTGTAAGAATTTAGAAAATACAACCCACCACAATGACAATGGAATCATTGCAACCCTTTAAAACTGTTCAAAGATCCATATTTTTATAGCATTAGTGTCTAGACCTGAAAGAACCAGCTCATAGAGGCCACATAATACCAATTACAGTAAATCTAAGATATAATTTTATGTTCACATTACATATAGGTTTTTCTCAATATATTCACAAGTAATTCCTGGAAATTTTTTGCTCATCCCTGAAGGTTTTTATCCTTTTATAAAACAAATACTTTATAGTGGACAATCCTGGCAGATATGAAGTGATCGAGGTTAACATTACCAGTAAGATATCGAAACATGTTGTATCCTCAGATATGATACATTAAGAAAGGTACATCATTTTGTAGTATCCTTCCAAATAATGCAGAACTTCAATAATTATAAGAAAACGTCAGAAAATTGTGAGATGATTGTCCCAATTGTAGGATTGTGTATAAAAAAACTGTATTCTTCAAAAGGGTAGCCCAGTGGCTCAGTGGGTAAAGAATCCACCTGCAATATAGTAGACACAGGAGACATGGGTTCAGTCCCTGGGGTGGGAAGATCCCCTGGAGGAGGGCATGGCAACCCACTCCAGTATTCTTGTCTGAAAAATCCCATGGACATAAGACCCTGGAGAGCTACAGTCCACGGGGTTGCAAAGAGTCAGACTTGACTGAGCAGGAGCACAATAGATAGATATGATTCTTCAAAAGTGTCAGGTTTTGAGAATTCCCTGGCAATCCAGGGGTTTAGACTCCGTGCTTTCACTGCCAAGGGCCCAGGTTCAGTCCCTAATTGAGGAATAAGATCCCAGAAACTGTGTGGTATGGCCAAAAACAAACAAACAAAAAAACCATCCAGTTTTGTGTGTTCATTATTCTTAATAGTTGCAATGTATTTCATTGTATGAATGCTGTACAAATTACTTAACCAGTTCTCCATTAGCACACACTTAGGATATTGCCAGTTTTTCTCTACTAGAAACAATGCTCCTGTGAATACTATTCTACATATTTTGGGTCTTTTTGCAAGTAAATCTGTAGAACTCATTCTTGGATCAAATACTATATGCATTCAAAAAAATTTTATAGGTTATTATCAATTTCCTTCTTAAAAAGCTAAAGCAATCAATAGTACTTTTTGCTCCAACCATACTTTCAGCATTATGAAAGTTCCTTTCCCCCAAAATCATCTGCAACAATGACTATTATCAATCACTATTTTTTAAATTTTAATAGGTTATTTAATAGGTAATTTTTTAAATTATTTAATATATCAATTATTTTTATATTGACCAATTTAATAGAATAAAAAGTGATGCATTGGAAGGAGGATTTGGGGGAAAAGGTGAAGTACAAAGCACCAGAAATCTGTCTCCCTACCTAGACAATAGCTGCACTGGCAAAATCTGTCTGGTGTAGCTATTTTGGAATTCTGACATCTATAGAAAGGCTTGCAACTTCCAGGGGAAGGCTTGGACAGTAAATTGTGGTTAATTTCGGTCAAGCTAAGCTCCTAGCTCAGCAGCAGTCACCTGTCTGTATATCCTAGTCCCACAGCAGGCCGCTGTGCATGTGTTTCAGAAGGAACTTGGATGGAGCTTGTGGGAACCAAGGTAGGTAACAGGATCTTGTCCTCTAAATGTGGGGAAATCTGTGTTCTGACTGATGATTGCTGCTTTTCATCAAGTAAGTGCAGACACAGAGTTGGGCGGCCACTGCTACATCCAGCCCCACATTGTTACAAGCCTCTCTAGCTCTGTCTGAAATGACTTCCAAGGTATTTAAAGGACTGATACTCTTTTTTTCTTATTCTTTATTTTTCTATTGTTTCCCTTTTGGAAGTCAGACTAGGACATTTAAGGACTAGGATATCCCAAAGCAACCACATATACAAAAGAATGTATAAAGTCATGCCGCGGGGAAGGTACAGGCTCAGAAGAGATAAATGGTGCTGCAGTATACACGTGGGTGCATGTGTCTTTTCAAAATCTGGTTTTCTCACAATATACTCTCAGAAGGGGCTTGCTGGATCACCAGGTAGCTGAATTTTTACATTTTATAAGCACTTCTTTCTCTCTCTCTCTCTTTTTTTTGGCATTTTACTTATTTATTTATTTGTAGCTTTATTATTTTTTAATTAATTAATTTTTAAATTTTACATTGCAGGTGGATATGACTGAGTGACTGAATTAATTTATTTTAATTGGAGGCTAATTACTTTACAATATTGTGGTGGTTTTTGCCATACATTGACATGAATCCACCATGGGTGTACATGTGTCCCCCGTCCTGACCCTCCCTCCCACCTCCCTCCCCATCCCATCCCTCAGGGTCATCCCAGTGCACCAGCCCTGAGCACCCTGTCTCATGCATCAAACCTGGACTGGCGATCTGTTTCACATATGGTAATATACATGTTTCAATGCTATTCTCTCAAATCATACCACCCTTGCCTTCTCCCACAGAGTCCAAAAGACTTTTCTATACATCTGTGTTTCTTTTGCTGTCTTGCATATAGGGTCATTGTTACCATCTTTCTAAATTCCATAT
>SJYA01000592.1:730343-850347 GCA_006410615.1 Neotragus moschatus
TATTGAAAAGCAGAGACATTACTTTGCCAACAAAGGTCCGTCTAGTCAAGGCTATGGTTTTTCCAGTGGTCATGTATGGATGTGAGAATTGGACTGTGAAGAAAGCTGAGTGCCAAAGAATTGATACTTTTGAACTGTGCTGTTAGAGAAGACTCTTGAGAGTCCCTTGGAGTGCAAGGAGATCCAACCAGTCCATCCTAAAGGAGATCGGTCCTGGGTTTTCATTGGAAGGACTGATGCTGAAGCTGAAACTCCAATACTTTGGCCAGCTCATGCGAAGAGTTGACTCACTGGAAAACACCCTGATGCTGGGAAGGATTGGGGGCAGGAGGAGAAGGGGACGACAGAGGATGAGATGGCTGGATGGCATCACTGACTCGATGGGCGTGAGTCTGAGTGAACTCCGGGAGTTGGTGATGGACAGGGAGGCCTGGCTTGCTGTGATTCATGGGGTCGCAAAGAGTCGGACACAGCTGAGCGACTGAACTCAACTGAACTGATACTGTATTGTTGTTTTTCTTTCTGACTTACTTGACTCTTACAGGCACTTCTTTACTGTTCTTTACAATGGCTGTTACCATTTACATCTCAGCAGCACCATAAAAGTGTTCCCGTTTCTCCACGCCCTCACCACCATTTGCTTTTTGTCGACTTTTTGATGATGGCCTTTCACACTGGTGTAAGGTGATCTCTCAGTGTAGTTTTTATTTGGATGTCTCTGAGAATTCACGATGTTGAACAAGTTTTCACGGGCATTTAAAAATTTTCAACAGTGAGTGAAAGTAGAATTTACCTGTTGAAGTTGTCCTTTGAAAATCTGCGTATTTTGAAAACAATTATTTTCAATGACTTGCCATGGAAATTCTTTGAGAGCAGGTATCATTTACTGCCCAGAAGTCCTTGGGAATCTTAAGTGTCCACAAGCAATAGGTTTCAGGTGGAGCTTTTTGATAATGGTCATTTTGAGTGGTGCGAGGTGATGCCTCATTGTACTTTTGATTTGCATGTCTCTAAAAATTCATCATGCTGAGCGTCATTTAATGTACTTTAAAAAAAAATCTTGTGGGTTGTATTTACCTCCTGATGATTTCTTCATAATAGTTCAGTTCAGTCGCTCAGTCGTGTCCAACTCTTGGCGACCCCATGAATCACAGCACTCCAGGCCTCCCTGTCCATCACCAACTCCTGGAGTTCACTCAGACTCGCATCCATCGAGTCAGTGATGCCATCCAGCCATCTCATCCTCGGTCGTCCCCTTCTCCACCTGCCCCCAATCCCTCCCAGCATCAAAGTCTTTTCCAATGAGTCAACTCTTCGCATGAAG
The DNA here is from genome assembly GCA_006410615.1 of Neotragus moschatus. Lineage (NCBI taxonomy): Eukaryota > Metazoa > Chordata > Mammalia > Artiodactyla > Bovidae > Neotragus > Neotragus moschatus. Next base: position 731,668 of record SJYA01000592.1, read on the forward strand.
TGGCCAAAGTACTGGAGTCTCAGCTTTAGCATCATTCCTTCCATCATAGTTAGCCCTGTCTTTAATCAGCACAGTGAAAGTGAAGTTGTTCAGTCATGTCTGACTCTTTGTGATCCCATGGACTATAGCCTACCAGACTTCTCAGTCCGTGTGATTTTCCAGAGAAGAGTCCTGGAGTGGATTGTCATTTCCTTCTCCAGGGGATCTTCCCGACCCAGGGATCGAACCCGGTTCTCCCCCATTGTAGGCAGACACTTTACCCTTTGAGAGCCACCAGGGAAGCCCAATCAGCACAGAGACATCTATAATAATAAAAAATAAAAACAAAAGTTCAAAACAGCAAACCCTGCAGAAGGTAGAGAATCTGATTTTTAGAATTACTATATTACTAGGTTCAAAAGTTCAGTTTTCAACAAAAAGTCACAAAGCATACAAAGAAACAAGAAAGTACAGTCACTGAAAGGAAAGAAAGAAACCAACAGAAAGTGTCCCTGAGAAAGACAAAATGGCAGGTCTATTAGTCAAAGAGTTTGAAATAACAGTCTGAAAGATATTCAAGGAGATATAAAACGTAAAATTAAACCAAAAAGAAATTCCAGAGTCAAAAGTTACAATGAGTTAAATGAAACAGGTGGGGCTTCCCCAGTGGCTTGTGGTAAAGAATCTGCCTGCCAGTGCAGGAGACACGGGTTTGATCCCTGGTCTGAGAAAATCCACATACTAAGGAGCAGCTAAGCCTGTGTGCCACAACTCTTGAGGCTGTGCTCTAGAGCCAGGAGCCACAGCTGCTGAAGCTTGTGAGCCCTAGAGTCTGTGCTCTGCAACGAGAGAGGCTACTGCAATGAGAAACCCACGCACCACAACTGAGGGGGCCCCTGTTCTCTGCAACTAGAGGAAAAGCCCACATAGCAACAAAGATCCAGCACAGCCAAAATAAATGAGTAAACAAATAATTTAAAATATGAAGGGAAAAAATGAAACAGTAACTAGAGGAATTTAATAGCAGACCAGGTGGAGGAAAGAATCAATGAACTTGAAGATAGGATAACAGAAATTATCCAGTCTAAGGAATAGAAAGAAAAAGAAGAAAATCAGAACAGAACATCTAAACAGAATCTAAAGAATCTAGGTGAAAACATCAAATAGACTAATACAAACATTGTAGGAATCCAAGAGAGAAAAGAGCGCACAGAAATTATTTGAAGAAATAATGGCCCCAACTTCTCAAATTTAAAAACATAAGTATAAACATCCAAAAAGCTTAATGAATCCAAGTATGATATAATGAGCTCAAAGAGACCCACACCAAAGTACATTATACTCAAACTGTTAAAAGATAAAGGCAAAAGACGAATGTTGAAAGCAGCAAAAGAGAAGTGATTGGTTCCAAACTTGCCTCAATAAGATTGTTAGCAGGTTTCTCATCAGAAACTTCGGAGACCAGAAGGCAACAGGCCAATATATTTAAAGTGCCAAAAGAAAAAAAAACACTAAACCAAGCATCCCTGGGATAACTGTCCTTCACATGTGAGGGAGAAGTTAAAACATTACCAGATTTAAAAGCAAACCAAAATTACTGAGGGGGTTTGTTTTCAGTAGACCTGCCCTATGAGAAATGCTAGGAGGACTTTCCTGGTAGTCCAGTGGTTAAGACTCCACGGTTCCACCACAGAGGGCACAAGTTCGATACCTAATCATATGTGATACCTAAGATCACATATGCCGAGCAGCGTGGCCAAAAAATAAAAACATGGCCTCTAGGAGCCACATCCTGATGCCTAGCAGGACTGACAAATAAACAAGCAGTCCTAACATAAAATGTGATAAGTAAATACAAAAGTATGTCTACAACTTAGAGAACAGGTACAGAAGAATGTAACTGCTACATGGTGAAGGATATTAGGGAAGACCCCAGGGAGACTAAGACAACCTGCTCCTTGAAAGATAAGCATTCATCAGCAGCAAGCGGAGAAAGTGCTCCAAGGAGAGGAAAAAGCATGTGAAAAGAGACAAAAGAACGAAAGGGCACATCATGGTAAGTTTGAGGAATGATGAAAATTTCACTGTGGCTTGAGAATTGCACTGATAATGAAATTGGGAGATGAGACATAACAGACAGCTTCTCTTAATTTTAGAATCTGTAGCAGAGCTTAACATATGCCACCTACTGTTTCACGCTTTCTGTGGACTTTACGTATGTTAATTCACACACTCCTTACAACAACCCTGTCAGACAGCTTCGATTGTTGTATATATTTTTCACATGGGAAACAGACACAAAGAATAAATAAACTTGCCTGAGGTCACGTAGCTATAGGTGCGCATCAAAATTTACTCCTGGAAGCTTGACTTAAGCACTATGCTCACTATCTGCCTCTCTCTGAAAAGCTTTGTATGCCACTATAAAAAGTTTAGGTTTTAATTATAGGTAAAAAAAAAAGAGCCAATTAAGAATTTTAAAGAAAGGAATGACTTATTAGGCTAACTTTGGAAGGACGAATACTTTGGTAGCAGCTTTGAGGGTGAGTGGTAGTGTTCTTGCCTGGAGAATCCCAGGGACCGGGGAGCCTGGTGGGCTGTCACCTATGGTGTCGCACAGAGTCGGACACGACTGAAGTGACTCAGCGGCAGCAGGAGTAGGAAAAAAAGGTTATAAGGAAAATAGGGAAGAAGCTATTCCTATCATTTAGAGGTAAGGAGGACCTGAATTAATGACAAATGGCGGTGAATACAAAAGAAACCAGGATTAGTGCAACATGTCCAAAATAAACGAAGAGGATTGGGTGGCCAGTTCTATATAAGGGATACAGAGTTATTAACACCTCTCTTGCAAAACATCCAGGCGGAATTGTCTCAAGGTTACAGTGGAGAGGGAATTCCCCAGTAGTTCAGTGGTTAGGACTCAGCATCTTCACTGCTGGGGTCTGGGTTCAGTCCCTTATTGGGGAACTAAGATCCTGCAAACCAAGCTTCTTGGCCAAAACAAACAAACAAATAAAAAACTGCTGGGGAGTCAGGCTTATTGACCCCTGATCCAGATTATTGAGTCATCAGCCTATTGGTAGTAATTGAAGCCTATGGGAATAGTAACCCCACATAAAACAATACAAGAGAGCTTTAGTGAATACCAGAATAAAAGCAATAAGCAGAAGAAGAGAAGTAGTCTTTAAAAACACAGATAAAGACTGGTAAAACAGGTAGGAAGATAATTTAAAAAAATAGAAAGCAATAAATACCATAAAAGGGTTACAAAGTAATGTGGGAGTTCAGAGGAAGATTAATCTTTCTGAGCCTGTTAAGTCATCTGTAAAATTAAGTTGGACTACATGGTCTCTGAAATCTCTTTTGTCTCTAAACCTCTGAATCTATTCAATGTTTATCATACACCCATTAATATGGTAGATGAAAAACATTGGAAATGACATTTATAATTAAGGAGTGAATTTTGTGGCAAAGCCTGTGGGATGCAAACTCAGGGATGAGAGTAAGATAATGTGTGTATAAAAGTTTAATGGAGAGAGAGTGGAATTGGGATTCAGATAGAAAAGAAGAAAAGTGTGGACAGAAATAAAGATGTGAGCCCATTTACTTGACTGAATTTAAAAATCACAGTTGGGAATTCATGGGAAGTAGGGTTTTACTAGGTAGTGTAAGGTCAAATTATGGTGGTTCTTGTAAACCAGAGGAGGGGGTTTAGATTGGCCTGGAGTGAGCAGAGAGCTGCTGTAGATTCTTAGGGTGATTGTTGCACAGAATTTTTACTGCTGGCAGTTTCAGTGTGGTGGATGCTGGGGTGAGCTACCCTCATCACCCTCCTCTAGGTCTGAAGCATTCCAGCTTCTGCGAGAGTAGACAACTGATAACTCTCAGCTAAGTCCTTCTCTGGATCTTGCCTTGGGCTGAAGACAGTCACCTTGTCCAATGTAATGTTACCTCACAGGGAGCAGCCCGCATTCAATAACTAGTTGATTGCATTTACAATGGCCCAACCAAACCATCCCAGTTCAGAAAACTCCAAAAGTGTCATCCCAAATGGAGAGCTCCCAGTAGGGATTGACCAAAGTCTTCATTGCCACAGTTCAGCTTCTTTTCCTGCCCACTCCTTCTTTCACTCTCTCACAGGTGTGGATCCCAGGCATACTCCCTAATAAACTTCTTGCATGCTAATCTCCATCTTGGACTTTTTTCCTGGTGAACCACATTGCAACACCCAAGAGAATTATATTTTCACTCAACTTTTCATCTACACTGTTTAACAATGGAACTGAAGAAAGTTTTTGAACCCAGATTTTGATTTGAGCAGTTTTCCTCAATAATGTTGACATCTGTGGTCTAGAACACCAAGAACTACCTTTTATAAAACCTCTATGATTACATACCTTTTTTGGTAATGTACATCAGTTCAGTTTGGGAAGAGAGCATAGCTACAAACAGCTAAGCATAAATAATAAACACCAATCAAAAGGAAATATTGAGTTTGTTGTAACCATGGCTTGGCAGAACATACGCTTGGCCAGTGGAGAACATTGTTAGGTGCCTTGTATAGTAATATTCTTGCAAGTCACAGGTACTCTGCTGAAGATTTTACAGAGTGCTATTTTAGGTCACAAAGAAATTGCAATACCATTTGATGTCTTTTTTTTGCAGTTGTCCAAAATATCTTACTTTTATGTATTTTGCACTTAGCACCACTTAAAAAAATCACCAACAACTATACTGCCAGATGGCTCTCAGCTAAACACGTTACTGTCCTTCAATTTAAAAGCATCAAGAAAAAAGTTCAGAAATTTAAAACTTGGAATAAAAATGGACAACAAAACATTGTCATTCTAAAATTGGTGGTAAAGTGGTTAGCATTGTTAGAAAGGTTGCCTCAATGTGTCCACAGTATCTTGCTAAGACAATGACTGGTCTGGCAGCTTTGGTTCTTTTGGCCACTCTGCATAGCTTGTGGGACCCTAGTTCTCTGACAAGGGATTGAACCCAGGCCCACAGCAGTGAAAACTCAGAGTCCTAATCACTGGACCGCCAGGGAATTCTTGGCCTGGCAGCTTTCAAAGGAAAGAAGTGGAACGGACAGGGGATGGAGAGATTGGCCATCTATAATGCTGATGGGCTACAGACACTTTTTTGTCCTTATGATGCCTTGTTTTTCAAAATGTCTTTTTCTAAACAATATTAATAGATGTGGTTTAGAAACAAGTAACATTCACTGCTCACTGAAATTATCAAGTTTTTAACCCTGAAGTAAATAGGCTTACATTGCACTCTTTGTAATACATACCAATTCAGTAAAGGGAAACACTTATTGAAAATGCTGGGTCTGCAATTGACATATTGCCAAAGAATAAATTATATCCTGTGCTGTAATTATGTATTCAGCAATAATGAATACTAGGAGAAGATAGCAAAGCAGTAATTATACCAATTACAATTGATTAGTTGGTATTAACATTTAAAAATGTGCTCATTTTATTACACTGTACCATCTTATGCTACAGGAAGACTCATGTATGGAGATATCGTGTTCCTCTTTAAAATCCCTTTTTATAGTTGAGTAAATTCAGTGAACTTGGAAGAATACTGGGAATTTGTATTACCCATGATGAAATTTTGTTTAGTTATGCTACAGTTCTCACTGTTTTATGTTGCTGTGATTTCTAATTTTCTAATCTGTTTCTCCTGTGCTTTTGGAATACTATCATTGCATTTTTTTAATCACTAAATTTATATATAGAACAAAATAATACAAATAACTGTAATAAGTGGAGTATATCAGTATCCACTATTGTTTATTTTTCATTAGAAATTGAGATTAAAGGTGACAAAGTAATTCTATTCTATATAAAGTAGAACTCTGCTTTTTTGCAGATCTATAAAGTATGCATTTGACTGTTTAGCAGAACAAATTGATAATCCAGGAGTTGTCTTTATAGTTTTTAACCCTGAAGTAAATAGATTTGCCCTGTACTCTTTATAATACATACAAATTCAGTAAAAGGAAACATCTATTGAAAATGCTGGCTCTGCAATTGACATATTGCCATCATCAATAGCAATTAGTGATGAGTATCTTTTCATGTGCCTACTGGCCAGCTGCATGTCTTTGGAGAAGTTTCTGTTAAGCACACACTTCATAGTTTTAACATCGAAAGTGAAGTCTTGAAATTAAATTTAACCTCTGAAAAAAAAAAACAGAAGGATCCTTCAATACATGAAACATCAGAGTAAGTTAATTATCTCCGTTTTCTCAAGTCATAAAAAGGAGAGCAGACAGGTATTATGAATTTCTGCATAAATAATTTACTTAACTTTTTATGACCTTGTGCCCTCTATGGTCAAACAAAAATCCTGCAAGAAATAAGCAGTTTCTCAAATTAAGAGGGCGTAACAGAATGTGGATTGAAGGAAAGACCTTCAAACTTAGCGAAAAGTACAAGATGTAGAATAAGGCAAAGAAGATTTAAGAGTGGCTGGAGAGATGCTCTTAGGGCCAGCTTTAGTGAGTGGCTAGGATTTAATTATGTACGTGTTCTTATGGCATTAGTGGTAAAGAACACGCCTGCCGATGCAGGAGACACCAGAGAAGTGGGCTGGATCCCTGGGTCAGGAAGAGCCCCCGGAGGAGGGCATGGCAATCCGCTCCAGTATTCCTGCCTAATGCCATGGCCAGCGGAGCCTGGCGGGCTACAGTCCATGGGGACGCGAAGAGTCAGAGACGACTGGGCACACACAAGAATACTAGAGTGGGCTGCCATGCCCTCCTCCAGGGGATCTTCCTGACCCACGTCTCTGGTGTCTCCTGCACCGGTAGGCAGAGTCTTTACCACTGCACCACCTGGGAAACCCAAAATTTAATTACAGCTATAACAAAAGCCTAACATATATGGCCATTAACAGAATTCAATTTAAGAAAGTTATTTCCTAAGCTGGACATACAACTTTCCTTTGAAAGAGTTTGTTTGTACAGTATGGAGGATAAAAGGAAGACTGAGGGGAAATGAAGGTGAGACTTTCCCCCTAAGGTCCAGTTGATTTACAATGTTGTGTCAATCTCTGCTATACAGCAAAGTGACCTAGTTATACACATACTTATGGATACATTCTTTTTAATATTCTTTTCCATTACGGTTTATCACTGTATATTGACTATATTAGATCTCATTATTTATGCATTCTAAATGAAATAGTTTGCATCTACCAACCCCAAACTCTCAGTGCATCCCGCCCCCTTCCCTCCTCTCTTTTGACAATCAAAAGTCTGTTCTCTATGTCCCTGAGTCTGTTTCTGTTTTGTACATAGGTTCATTTGTGCCATATTCCAGATTCCACGTATAAGTGATAGGATAGGGTATTTTTCTATTTCTGACTTGCTTCACTTAGTATAATGATCTCTAGTTGTATCAATGTTGCTGCAAATGACATTATTTTGTTCTTTTTTAAAAAATATCTATTTATTTCTCTACATCAAGTCTTAGTTATCCTTCATTTCCGAGCTCGGGCTCAGTAGTTGTTTATTATTATTGGTGATCCTCTTTTTGATGAACCTCCATACTGTCTTCCATAGTGGCTGTATCAACTTACATTCCCACCAACAGTGTAAGAGGGTTCCCTTTCCTCCACACTCTTTCCAGCAGTAGTTATTTGTAGACTTTTTAATGATGGCCATTCTGACCAATGTGAGATGGTACTGCATCGTAGTTTTGATTTGCATTTCTCTAATAATTAGTGATGCTGAGCATCTTTTCATGTGCCTGTTGGCTATCTGCATGTCTTCTTTTGAGAAATATCTGTTCAGATCTTCTGCCCATTTTTTGATTTTTTTTTATGTTGTTCAATTGTATGGACTGTTTTATATTTCAGAGATGAAGCCTTTGTCAGTTGCATCATTTGCACATATTTCCTCCAATTCTGTAGGTTGTCTTTTCATTTTCTTTAATGGGATCCTTTGCTGTACAAAAGCTTGTAAGTGTGATTATGTCCCATTTGTTTAATTTTGTTTTTATTTCTATTGCCCTGGGAGGCTGAGCTAAGAAAACATTAGTACGGATTTATGTCAGAGGATGTTTTACCTATGCTTTCTTCTAGGTGATTTATGGTCTCGTGTCTTATGTTTAAGTCTTTAAGCGAGTCTATTTTTGTGCATAGTGTGAGGGTGTGTTGTAACTTCACTGATTTACATGCATGCAGCTTTCCCAGCACCACTTGCTGAAGAGACTGTCTTTTTTCCCATTTGATATTCTTGCCTCCTTTGTTGAAGATTAATTGATCATAGGTGTGTTTCTGGGCTGTCTATTCTGTTCCAATGATCCATATGTCTGTTTTTGTACCAACACCACACTGTTTTGACTACTACAACTTTGTATTATTGTTGTATTGTCTGAAGTCTGGGAGAGTTTTCCTTTCTGTTTTTTTTTTTCCCCTNTGTTGAAGATTAATTGATCATAGGTGTGTTTCTGGGCTGTCTATTCTGTTCCAATGATCCATATGTCTGTTTTTGTACCAACACCACACTGTTTTGACTACTACAACTTTGTATTATTGTTGTATTGTCTGAAGTCTGGGAGAGTTTTCCTTTCTGTTTTTTTTTTCCCCCTCCAGGATTGCTCTGACAATTCTGAGTCTTTTATGGTTCCATGTAAATTTTTGGATTATTCTACTTCCGTGAAATATGTCATGGGTAACTTGATATGGATAGCATTAAATCTGTGAAGCTGAGCTTTTTACTGTCCTGAATTGTGTAATCTTAAACTCCATATCCAAATCACTTGAACAAAAAATTTTAAGATCTAGAGAGAGAAAATCTCATATTGGGGGTAGGAACACCCTTCCTTCTCCTATTGTATTTAAAGCATTTCTTTTCACTTACTGAGATATAATAGTGCATTTGCAGTACCACCCATTTCATTGCTAGCTCTGCAGAGTGAGATTATACACTCACATGAGCAAAATTTGGTTGTAATAAATGATGATGCCCATTTTAAAGGCATTTTTATCTGTAGCAAATTTCATATAAATTAATATTTCTAGCATACTTCTTTCTATTTTCAATTGGTTTGACATTCTCTTGTAATCAATTTTTAACTGATGGTGCAAAATCAACTTTGGGAAAGCCAAAGTATAACCAAAGGTAACTCAAAACATTGCTGTTGATATTAATGTCAGTTACTGTGCAGTAAAATCCTGTTTTAATAAATATGAATTGCTATGTTGTAGCCAAATCTTATTAAAATGAAAATTTCCTGCTACTGTACACAGACTATTTAATCATTTAAGTAAAACAAGTACTAAGTAAATCATTGACATCATATAAGCACAGAATTCTTCTTTTTCCTTGTCTGTATACCACCATTTCTTCTAGTGTAGCTCAACAGTAATTTATGGTATGATATTAGATATGTCATCACTATTCAGGTGTCAGATTCCTGGTTGGTAAAAAATTAAGAGCAAGACTTGTACCAACAAGGACCTACTGTATAGCACAGGGAGCTGTACTCAATATTTTGTAGTAACTTATAAGGGAAAAGAATTTGAAAAAGAATATATATCTTCAGTTATATACACAACTGAGTCACTGTGGTGTACACCTGAAACTAACGTGAGATTGCAGATCAAATATACATTTTAAAAAAGAGCACGACTTGCAAGTTGTAAACATCACTCAGTTCCTATCTCACTGAACACAACCCAGCCACACGGCACACATGAATGATTGGATGGAAGTTGGAAAATCAGTTTTTAATTGAGCAGCTGTGTGCCTAGCTAACACTTCTTTATAGGAGAAGATAATATATACCAGAGAGACAAGTTATCCCCCCTACCGTAAGTCACTGAGAGAGGAAACTGAGTTTACCCCTTTCAGTTTTCATTCCAATCCCAAAGAAAGGCAATGCTAAAGAATGTTTAAACTACCACACAGTTGCACTCTTCTCACATGCTAGCAAAGTAATGCTGAAAATTCTCCAAGCTAGGCTTCAACAGTACGTTAACCAGTGGGATGAGAGTAGAGGTGAGGGGAAAACAACAACAACAACAANCTGGATGGCATCACCGACTCAATGGATGTGGGTTTGGGTGAACTCCGGGAGTTGGTGATGGACAGGGAGGCCTGGCGTGCTGCAATTCGTGGGGTGGCAGAGTTAGACGCGACTGAGCGACTGAACTGAAAGCTGATGGTATGAGCTCTACCTAATAATACTAAATATTTGATAGATCACAAATGAAACTCCATATTATATATATAGAAAAACTGAGTGCATCGACACAAAAATTTTGATTAAGTCATATACAAATTATGGACTCTTCTATAGCTTTAAAACCACTGACCCTTGTCAATTATACCCCACCCTCAAAAAAGCACTATACCATCTGTAGAGTCAAAGCTATCATTTTTCCAGTAGTCATGTATAGATTCAAGAGTTGTACCATAAAGAAGGCCGAGTCCTAAAGAACTGATGCTTTTGAATTGTGCTGCTGGAGGAGATTCTTGAGAGTCCCTTGGACAGCAAGATCAAACCAGTCAATCCTAAAGGAAATCAACTCTGAATATTCACTGGAAGGACTGATGCTGAAGCTCCCAATACTTTGGCCACCTGATGCAGAGGTGCCTCACTGGAAAAGACCCTTATGTTGGGGAAGATTGAGGTCAGAAGAGGGCAGCAGATGAGACAGTTGGATGGGATCACTGACTCAATGAACATGAGTTTGAGAAAATTCCAGATGGTAAAGGACAGGGAAGCCTGCTGTGCTACAGTCTATGGGGTCACAAAGAGTTGGACATGACTTAGTGACTGAACAACAAAAAGCACTATTAACGTAATAGGTTTGACAAGTTCTAAGTTTTAATGTTAAACGTTTTTTTTCTGGTGGGAGTTCATCTCAGTGATTTGTAAAAGGTCTCTGTACAGGAAGACTATGTATCCTTTGATACGTTGCAAATATTTTTTCTGAATTGGTTAGGAATCTTTTATAATTTAATTCTTTACAAGTAGAGGGCTAAGAACACACTCATGGTGCAAACTACTGGATTCAAAACCTTGATGACACTTTCTAGCTAAAAAAACTTCAGCAAATTGCTTCATCAGAACCTGTCAGTTTGTATATGAGAAGAATATGTAATTCCATAGGCTTTTGTGAAGATCCATTTTCTCGTTAACTCATATAAGTTTAGTTCATCTACCTAAAGTGCTTACACAGTGCTCAGCACATACTAAGCTTCATGTAACTGTTGCTTACAGTGATGATGATCACAGACAACATATATGGAGCCACTGTATTCCTTTAGCCTTGTTTGGTAATTAAAAATTTGTTTAGAACTACTTATTTGAAATACTTATATTAATTTCCAACTTCTTGTACATGTACATGTTGAAAACTTTCAGTAAGGATCTCTTGGGTACAAAATATGGTCCCAGTGACTCAAAATTAATTTTAAGAACAAAACATTATTCTAAAGCCATACTAACCTTGGAAATCTAAAGTTCTCTCTCTTTTTTTAATAGCAAAAACACAAAACAAACCACCATCATGTTTAAGTTTTTTATTTTGCTGAAATGTACAAATAGAATACAACTACCCACATTTTATGGTTTCTAAACATATAACCACTGATGGTTTCCAAAAGATGCTGATGTTCTTCATAGCTGGGATGCCTGATCCTCTGTGAAAGCCCAGCGTACCTTCCTCCCTACCCACCGAGCCAGTCCATTTCAGAAGTCTTGCCGTATGTTTTCTTTGTTCGCCTCTCCATGTTGCTGCTTCATTTGAAAGAGCTCATTTTCTAATTGTACAATAGTCCTTTCAATCTCATAATTCTTACTGACCAGGGATACCCAGCTAGAAAAGAAAACAGGAAAATTACCTAAAGCAAAATTTCTCTTACAAGATGGTTATAGTATACACGTAACTATACACACTTATAGTACACTCATTTTTAACCAGTATATATATATTTAACCATAATACTAACCTTCACTTTTAGCTTTACATTTTCAAAAGCTGAGGAACAATTAGGGGGAAAAGTGAGTAAAGGGTATGTATACAGGACCTCTCTGCATTACCTCTTAAATTGCATGTGAACCTACAATTATCTCAAAATAAAAAGTGTAAAAAAAGAACAAATTAGAAAGAGCTGAAGAGATATGAAAGAGTGATTGAAGTTAGTATTTAATTGGGTTAGAAAAGGATAGAAAATAGGGCAAAGGCAATAGTTAAAAATGATGAAATTTCTACAGCTGCTAAGATAGAATTCCAGAGATTCAAAGAACCTTCCCCTTCTACCAGAAAAAAATCTGTAGGAGAAATGAAACAAACACACATGTACATGCAGATTATATCAGTTTGAAGAACAGTGTGGAAAGGTGCAATAACAGACTGATAACATGGGGTACTCAGAGGATGAGGGGAAGGCGGATTAAGGACAATGGTGTGGGTGATGGAGGCAGGGAGACTAGGGAAAGAGCAAGTCAAAAAAGAGAAGACACGATGTAAAAAAATGACTATATTCAGAGATTTGTACAAATTTATTTGCGTATATGAAGAACAACATTAAGAAAACAAAATATATAAACAAAGGGGAAAAACTCCTGAGACATACAGAAATGATCAAGAAAGTAAGGAATTCCCCTCCTTTAAGAGTTTAAAAGTAGACTTTTTTTCCTTTTAAAAGGTAGAATTCTATTCAGAACAGAAGTAGTGGATGGAAAACAGGGGGCTCTCAAATCAGAATAAATTAGCAGTGGTTCAGTTTTTTGTTTGTAACTCTAACTTCCTTTCAAGCCCATACTTCAGAAACAGGCAGAAGCAGTAAAGACTGGGATTCCAGAAAAGCATTTCCTTGATACTTGTGGCACTCTATTTGAATACTGTTTGAATCATATTGTTGAGTCTTGATCTTAACATGTGCCAAACAATTTAAAAGGTGATGGAATTACAGATACTCACGTTGACTCCATTTCTCTTAATTTAGATCCAGCTGTGAGTTGCATGTTCTTTCGTTGCCAGTTTAAGTCTTGAATATGTTTCCTGTAAAAAAAAAAAATTTATACAATCTGCCTACATTTTAACATAAAACTAAAATCAACAGAAAAGTCTGTAATTAATATATCTTTAATTGCTTAAGAATGGATAGTCCCTCTTTCCATGTGCTTCTCATTCTCTCTGATAACTTTTGTTCAGTTTTTGGTGAGTATTCTTTAGATACTTTCCTGTACGTGTATATGCATACAGAGATTAGGGTGTATGTGTGTTTTTAATTTAATATAAATCATATTATACATATTATTCTACTACTTTTTCCTTCTAAAAGTATCATTTCAATAATTGCAAACTTGCAAACTGCAAATGACCCCATAGAGATGTTTTCAGATCTCAGGTCTATTTCTTTTCAACTCAGGTAGGGCAAACCCAACACTAAACAGTGGACAGAGTGGATCATTAATTATTTACTCTCATATGACCAGAGTAGAGTGGTTCCTTTTCCTTCTTATTGTATTTACTAAGGATTCACCTAAGCTTCATTCTAAAATAGAAAGAAAAACAATTTACCTTAACTTCTGAAGCTCTTTCTGTGCGTGCTCAATCATATGAACCAGATTTCTAAAAAAGAAAATCAGATTAATGTACATTAAAATCAAATAGTGCTAACTAAAAGTATACTGTCTAGTTGACACAAGGCCAAGTTTTTCTGCTAAAAATAAGCCAGTATTTTTTGAGCTCCCTGTGCCAAACATCATGTTAAGACACTCTACAATACTAACTTAATTCTCACAAGAGTTCTTTCAGGTAGACATCATTATCCCCATTTCACAAGTTAGGACACTATATTCAGATTAAGTAACTTGTTCAAGGTAACATACATGATTAAGTCTCGGAGGTAAATTCAGGTCTTATAAATTCTTAAACCCAAGTTGTTTACTGATAATTCTGATTTCATGTACTTATATCGAGTCTTAAACTGTGATTTTCTTTACATGGAGAAGACGAGGGAATATCTGATGAGTACACCTCCTTTTATCTCTGTTTCTTCATCTACATTTAGTGTGTCACTCTCTTCCTGTCTACTGCTAACTAGAGAGGAAAAGAATTGTTGTGGAAGGCTATAGATTCAAATTCCAGTCCAAATATCAGCTCTAACCAGCAGAGGGGAGAAGTTGAGTTATACAGAGTTCCCTGCAATTATCATCAGAGAAATGACTCAAGGGTAGAGTTCAATCTCTCTTTTCCTAAACTACCGCTTTTACTAAGGTATAATTCACATACCCTGTCCATTTCCTCTTAAGGCAGTAGAGTCCATTTCACCCATACTAGCTCTGCAATGCTCTTGCTCTAGATTCAGTATTATTTCTGGGCTTTTGTGGCTCAAATTTCCTGCTTCCCTTCTAAGTTAATTCTCCTATCTCTACTAACTGATTTTTAAAAACTAACTCTAATTCTATAGAAATTTGGTCTTCAAACAGTGGTGCCTCTCCAGGCTTACTTTCAGCTCATCCCACTTTGACAGTTATTCCACCCTGGAGACAGTAAAGCTTAGTACTCTATTCGTGACCTCTGACCATTAATAAGGAACTTTCCTTTGAATCACCTCTTTCTGGAAGCCCAGCTTATTTGTTGTTTTCTCCCTTCTTCTAGCTTCCCTCTTAAACACACAGGTCCCTCCTTAAGTATTCTGAATGCTGAAACTGACCACACCGTACCATGGGAATCAGAAGACTTGAGGTCTAGTCTCAGCTCTGCCCTAAACAGCTATGCTTCCTTGGATGACTCATTTGATATCAAGAGGGCTAAATCTGTTTATTTATAAAATTAGGGGCTGACCTTGAAGGTTTCCCTTCAGTTTCAAGTAAAGAATTCCCTCCTTATTAATGAAATACTGTTTTTTTTAAAGCAGTTCTGCACCAAGACCTACTTAAAATTGAAAAGTTTTCTGCCCAGCATATTGGACATCTGTGAATCGTATCACAAAGGAAGAAAATTTACTTTTGATATAGTACAGTTCCTCTGGAGAAACATCCATTGGGTTTGGAGGAGACAAAATAATGGGCAAAATAAAGACCGACACTAGAAAGTGTTATGAAATTAAATGGAAAACAGTGATGCGCACAGTGATCTGCATCGTTACTCAAAAGAGGGCGAGTAACAGAGGCAGAAATTTAATCAGGGAAGAAAAGGAAACAGATTAAAGCCATGCCTTGAATAAGCTGAATTTGGGTAGAATAGTTAAAAGGTATTTCAGGAGGAGGTAAGGCCTGAGTAAAGGCTTGGAGGCAGATTTTATGATAGTCACCAAAGAGAGGACTAGACTTTTGCTTTGAATATCACATTAAATAGCCTGGACCTTGCTTAGTCCACGCTGCCTGTAGTGGAGCCCATCGGCCAACTCAGCGTCTGCCGCTACCGCAGCCATGGGAGTGCAAGTGGAGACCATCTCTCCCGCAGACGGGCGCACCTTCCCGAAAGGCGGCGTACCAGCGCGGTGCACAACACAGGGATGCTTGACAATGCAAAGAAATTCGATTCCTCCTGGGATAGAAACAAGCCCTTTAAGTTTGTGCTGGGCAAGCAGGAGGTGATCCGAGGCTGGGAAGAAGGGGTTGCCCAGATGAGCGTGGGTCAGAGAGCCAAGCTGACTATCTCCCCAGACTATGCCTATGGTGCCACTGGGTACCCAGGCAACATCCCACCAAATGCCACTCTCATCTTTGACGTGGAACTTCCAAAACTGGAATGGCAGGACTGGCCTCCTCCCTGAGCGCCCTGTTCTTGGATGTGCCACTGGAGGATCTGGCGCCTCCAGACGCACACAGCGAGGCCGTATGGCCCTCTTCCTGATGTTCCACTGCGCTCTGTAGGGGCATCTTCCCAGACCGAATGTGTTCTGTCACCGGCTTTGCTCTTCCCCTTTCTCCTCGTATGTGTGTTGACCTGAGCTATATGCCATAAAACTCAAATTACTCAGTGTGTTTTTGTTTTGGGGTGAAGACTGAGTTTCACTCCTTTGGATCTAGGTTTCCAATTAAGTATTAGTCAAGTATCAACAGCACAAGTCATGGGTTAACTTTAGGAACTGGTGTTGGGGGGCGGGGTGCAAGAATATTTTTCTGGATGAGAGTTTTCTCTCCTATATTAAACATTCTTGCTGCTGTACTGCAAAGCCATAGCAGATTTAAGGTGCTTTTGAGGGCTCAATTATTCTCCAAGTTGAGAGATGTCCTTGGGTTGAACTGAAAGCCCTACCCAAAGCTGTAGTGGGAAGGAGGAGAGCATTTGCCTCCACTGCCCCACCCTCATCCTCATCATAGACCCTCTGCCTTTTGAAAGCAGATCGTTTTCATTGAGATGTTGGACACTGCGGATGTCTGTTCCCTGGGCCAGCAGAGACCTCTGAAACCTTCACGGCCTGGCCTTTGTTTTTTTTCTTCCATCCTGTGGTTTTTCTAATGAATATCCAGGATCTTTGTAATCGCACAGCTATCCAAGCTCTACTTCCTAAATTTTAAAAACTTTAATCGAAAGTTAAATTGAAGATGCTGTTTGCAGACACTTAACACCCATGAAAGCACGGCCATCATGACAAATCCTTGAGTGTTGTCTTAAGAAAATGATGCTGGTCATCAAAGCTTCAGCATCTCCTGTTTTTTTGATGCTCAGCTCCCCCTGCTGATCTCATTTCCTGGCTTCTCCTTGCCCCCTCTCACCTCTACTGTCCTGTGAGGTGATTTGGTGAGAGAAATTGCCATCTACTCCCCAAGCCTATCCCCACCCCCTGCACTACACATGACTGCAATAAAAGTGCTTTATGCTGGCTTTTCTCAAAAAAAAAAAAAAAAAAAGAAAAGAAAAGAAAAAACAGCCTAGACCTTAAGTAAAGAATAATTATTCAAGCTTTACAGCCTTAATTATGGAAGCAATTTTCAAGCTGAGGAATCTTTCCCCCCGGCCACACATCTATGTTTTCCTCCATCCCTAGAATGTTCTCACTCCCCTCTAAACATTCATATTTCACCCTTTTCTGAAAACCTTGTACATTGCTGATGGGAATGTAAATTGGTACAGCTATTATGGAAAAGAGTATGAAGGTCCCTCAAAAAACTAAAAATACAACTATTAATACCATATGATACAGCAATTCCACTTCTGGGCATATATCTGAAAACTAAATGAAAATTATAATTTGAAAAGACACATGCACCCCAATGTTTGTAGCAGCTCTATTGACAATAGCCAAAACATGGAAGCAATCCAAGTGCCCACCAACAGATGACTGAATTTAAAATGTGGTACATATGTACACATCAATGATGGAATTACTACTCAGTCATAAAAAGAAATATTGCCATATGCAGCAATGTGGATGGTGCTAGAGAATATTATGCTTACTGAAATAAGTCAGAGACAAATACTGTATGATACCACCTATATATGGGATCTCAAAAAATAATACAAACAAAATATACACGCAAAACAGAAACAGACTCCCAGATACAGAAAACAAACTTGTGGTTAACAAAGGTGAGGGAAGCGGAGGAGGGACAGGTTAGGGACAGGTAACAGATACAACTATTATATGTAAAGTAGATAAGCAACAAGGGTATACTGTATGGCACGGAGAATTATACTCATTATCTTGTCATCTCCTACAATAGAGTATAATCTGAAAAAATACCAGATCACTAGGCCCCACATCTCAAGCTAACACAAAACTCAACTGTACTTCAATAATCCCCACTCTCACATCTCATCCTTTTACAATGGACCTAACCCTTAACGTCCCCTTCTCTGGATCTCCGTAGCTTACAGACCCCAATGCACAATGCAGCACCCGCCTCCACACTGCCAAAATGCACTACTTGGTTACCTGGCCTAGAATATCTTGCCTCAACTAGATAAAGCAAGCTTCTTGAGAACAAAAATCACGTTTTCCCACTTTATGAAATACACGTTGTTTTGGACTGACTTGTACTCTTAAACTTCTTAATCGTCCTAACTCCACTGTTCCTTTATTTGCCTTGCAACATTCACAACAGAAACTGAATTGTTTGTTCTGCAGTTTCTTAAATTCTGGATTTTGCCCACAGATCCTTATGTGACCACAGAAGATTGATGATGATTCTGAAAACTTGAGAAAAGCTATTTACCATTTTGTGATTTTTGCTTTACTGTTTCAGGAATCATCCTCTAACAAATGGTTTTATGCAGTCATGAGGTTCAACGGCCTTGAACAGTTAATAGAAACATGGCATTTTAGGGCTCAAAGAAGCCATGGAGATCATCTAACCACTAACTTTTACAAATTGGAAACTGAAACTTAAATATTATAAACAGCGAAGCCTAAAGCTAAAGTTTGTGATGCGGAAAAGAAACAGCAGTTCAGGAGCACTCGTTTCTGGTGTTAATTCTCTACTCACAATCAACTCTCATTATCTGCAGACTCTGTACAAGTGAATTTGCCTATTAAATCAAATTTATTTGTAACCCCAAATCAATCCTTGCAGAGTTCTGTGATCATTCATGGATGTGCTCAAGAGCAGCAAAAAATTCAGAGCTGCTGGACATGGGCATTTCCAGCTAAAGCAGAACAAGGAGATACTTCCCCTTCTTGTTTTAGGTCTCATGCAGAGATAACCAGAGGAGAGAGTGTAATTTCCAACTCTGGCAAGCTACTTAAGACTTCCAAGCTTTGTCTTCTCTTTTATAAAATAAATAAAATACAGAACCTGTCAGAGTGAGTTGTTATAAAGTATGTCAGATTATCATCTATGTGAGATGTGTATATATATAGACATGTATGTTATTTCTCCCAAATGCTGAAATGGTTCAGTATTTGCTAATTCAGTATTCAAGGCCACTTTAAAAAGCAGAAAGCGCAACTAATGAGAGCTGACTGTGTAAGCAACCCCCTACATTAAGGATTATAGTCTACTACCAAGCTGTTTTGTAAATCAGACCTCAGAACGTGCTATTGCAATGTTACACAATAAATGTGTTACGTTTAGGTCCCCTTAAACAGGTGGGATGGGTTAAAACAAAGGTTTCTTACTCGTTATACACTTTCCAGGCATTGCATCCATGCTGGGACATTAGTTCCAGATTCTCAATTCGAACTGCCTGATGCTCTAACTGTGCCATAGAATTGTTTACACACTCTTGCCACGCAGTGATGTCATTCTTCTGACCAGAGGAAGGGGCTGGAAGCTCGTATCTGAAATTAAATTAAACAACTATGAAATAAAACCACACATTCCTCCAACTCTTTCTCTCTACTCCCAACAGAATGCCTCCTAGGTCTATGCACACTGTAAAAACAGAAGACTGGGAAAAAAAAAGCCAACCAGAAGACTGAAGATAACATGCAGACCTCGCAATAATAAGAAGCCTATTTATCCTAAGAATCAATTTACAAATACGGTATAGCATTATGATATACAGTAACAAAAAACTGTTCACTTCAATGTGAAATGATACAATAAGCTACAGTATACACTCACAAAAAGGACTGTTATACTGGCTATTAAATGTTACTAAAGAATACTTAGAATATTAAAATGTTTGTAATACATTAAGGGAAAAAATCAGGATATGAAAAACTATGCTATCATTTTGTAAAACACACCTACATCTATGCACCCTCCTACCCACATATCTACAGCCCCCAAGAGAAAAAAATGGCAAAGGTATATAATGATTTCTACATTTCACACTCAGTCTTTTCTCTATTTTTAATAATACCCAGTCCTTTAATACCGCCAAGATAGCCAGCAACATATACTCTTCATAAATCCCAGCTCATTACTGAGTTGCTACAAACTAACTTTCAATTTCCATTTTGTTATTTTTATTAGATACTGTAAAAACTTCACATCATTCCTATGAAAAACTGAGGGACATGCAGCTGGGACTGAGAAGTGATAAACCACTTTCTTTTTTTTTTTTAAAGCAAACTTTACACATGCATCATAAATGTATCATTTTAAGAACTTCAGATCATAACCCACAATAAGAAATATTTTACACTGTGACACAGTATACAAATACACATAACTGAACAGAAGTTTCACAAAATAATACTTAACTTTACATGCAATGCATTCTGATATTTTTTTATCTTCCTTAAAAAAGTGTTGTGATGTCTTACTAAACTTCACAATCAACTGCTTAATGGATTATAACCTACTTATGGGTTTAAAATATGCTGTTATGAAAGAGCTACTATTGTGAAAACCTTTAGAGCAGAAACACCTAGAAATGTGAGAACTAAGGAGCCTTGGAAGTTTTTCTGCTTTTATCATGTCAGGCCAGATAGGAAATGGAGCACAAGAAAAGAAGAAATCCGGTCCTTTGGTTCTATAGGCTCAAATCCCTCTTATAATCTGTACATATGCTGAGAGGATAACTTCACTGTTCACGTGGCCCTCTCCACTCTGCCAGATTATATATTGGTTCTCATCATTTCAGAGTTACCTTAGAGCTGAAGGGGACCTCAGATGGTAAGCAACCCAATTCTCCATTTTAGAGAAAATAACAAAATAATGTTTCGGGTTTTTTCCCTGAGGAAGAAGAAACAGTTTTGTAGTAAAGTGGTATGGGAAGGGAGATAGTAGAACCAAAGGCAAACTATGCAGGCACTCTGAGTTTACTAACACCGTCTGTGCGAGAGGGAAACACTACATGTCTAATCAGGAACATGTCATTGGGAATTCTTAAACATGAACTTGATTATAATTTCCCGTTCTCTTGTTCTTGGATTTTAAAAGAGTTTATATTTTAATGATGGTGGAAAGAACATTTTTGAACATTAACAAAAGATTATATCAACCACGAGTATAACTATTATATGAAAAAACATGTATTAATATAAAAGCGGACAAAGTTTTTTTCCTTTTCCACATTTGAACATGGCTACAGAAGTTATCAATAACCTCAGATATGCAGGTAACACCACACTTATGGCAGAAAGCAAAGAACTAAAGAGCTTCTCAATGAAAGTGAACGAGGAGAGTGAAAAAGCTGGATTGAAACTCAACATTCAGAAAACTAAGATCATGGCATCTGGTCCTATCGCTTCATGGCAAATAGAGGGGAAACAGTGACACTTTATTTTGGGGGGCTCCAAAATCACTGCAGATGGTGACTGCAGCCATGAAATTAAAAGACGCTTGCTCCTTGGAAGGAAAGTTATGACCAACCTATACAGCTTCTTAAAAGCAGAGACATTACTTTGCCAACAAAGGTCCGTCTAGTCAAAGCTACGGTTTTTCCAGTAGTCATGTATGGATGTGAGAGTAGGACTATAAAGAAAGCTGAGCACCGAAGAAATGATGCTTTTCAACTGTGGTGTTGCAGAAGACTCTTGTGAGTCCCTTGGACTGCAAGGAGATCCAAGTAGTCCATCCTAAAGGAAATCGGTCCTGAATATTCATGGGAAGCACTGATGCTGAAGCTGAAACTCCAATACTCNAGGACTATAAAGAAAGCTGAGCACCGAAGAAATGATGCTTTTCAACTGTGGTGTTGCAGAAGACTCTTGTGAGTCCCTTGGACTGCAAGGAGATCCAAGTAGTCCATCCTAAAGGAAATCGGTCCTGAATATTCATGGGAAGCACTGATGCTGAAGCTGAAACTCCAATACTCTGGCCACCTCATGTGAGAACTGACTCATTAGAAAAGACCCTGATGCTGGGAAAGATTGAAGGTGGGAGGAGATGGGGACGAAAGAGGATGAGATGGTTGGATGGCATCACCATCTCAAAATGGACATGAGTTTGAGTAAACGGAGCTGGTGATGGACAGAGAGGCCTGGTGTGCTGCAGTTGCAAAGAGTCAGACACCACTGAGAGACTGAATTGAACTGAACTAACAGAAGTTTTACTAATAAATTAAAATTAAAGAATGATCTGAGCCCCGCTGAACCAAGAATGGGTTGCAAAGAGTCGGACACGACTGAGAGACTGAATGGAACTGAACTGACAGAAGTTTTACTAATAAATTAAAATTAAAGAATGATCTGAGCCCAGCTGAACCAAGAATAGGACTTACCGTTTCATACTGAGCAATTCAATTGGTTGTCGAGCAGCCAATCTTTCAAATTCATTTCTCATTATGTCTGTCTGACATATAAATTGAAGAAAGAATTATTTCCAAAATCGTATCAACAAACAATTAAAAACAAATAACAGATATAACCTACTTAAATATTTATACTTTACTACTAACTATTATAATGGATCACCCCCCACCCCCAACTCTTCTCTGGAGTCAGTGCTCTCTGGAATGTGAAATGTGCACAGGCACATACCCATTTCATACGGAAAGGGGCCCTCAAAGAAAAGCCGTTTCTGTTGCTTAATCACTAAGTCAAGTCGTGTCTGACTTTTTTGTGACTCCATGGACTATAGCCCTCCAGTCTCCTCTGTCCATATAATTTTCCAGGCAAGAATACTGGAGTGGGTTGCCATTTCCTCTAGGGGATCTTCCCGACCCAAGGATGGAACCCATGTCTCCTGCACTGGCAGGTGGATTCCTTACCACTGAGCCACCTGAGAAGCCTCTAACAATTTTACTATTTTCAAAAAAATGTGGTATAGTTCTACCTCTTTAGGTGCAATGTTTCAGCCAACATTCAATTTCATTGAGACTAAAGAGTAAGTTAAAAAGGTGTTCTAGAAGTCCACATTCACTGTTTAAAAGTTTTGCATTAAGTATGTCTTCGTTGGAGAAAGCCTTTTCTGGACTACTGCTGAGCTTCATGTTACTCTAAGAAAATATGGTTATTTAGTTTCCGGTAGAAACTAAGGCATTCTAGACAGAACCCTATGCACAGTGACAGAGTAAAAATTAACAATTAGGTAAGAAAGAAACTACAAATATATAGTACAAGCTGTCTTCAGCCATGTAACATCAAAGCCCTTACCTAACTCAACATGACAAGTGACAGATCTGAAATTTTAACTTAACTTTCTTCAAAGACTGAGGCAGCACTCACAGGGCTAAGTTACAAAAGGAATTCTAGGCATGAATGGCATACATTAAGCATTCATTAAACTGGCTTAGAAGCTCTTCATACATTCAGTGATAAATATCTGAGTGCCTATTTTCTGTTTTACGTGATGAAAATACAGTGGTGAAGATGAAAAAGATCCCCGTTCATGGAGCATTCTCATCTCAGTTTAGACAGGCCTTCTTCAATCAAACTACCTGAAGTAGTCACCTAGTCACTCTACACCATATTACTACTTTCTCTGTATAGCTGTATCAACAATTTGATATTTTCTGATTTATCTGTCTTCACACTCTAGAATGTAAACTCCTGTTCTCTAATAATTCGTGAAGAACCAATCTTCCAAAATAGTTGCTAAATGAACTAATGAAAGAGCAGTTTCAAAGGCAGTTTGAGGAGTGCTTAAGGCTTTGGGCAAATTACTTAGCCTAAGCTCCCGTTTTCCCATCTAAAAAATTGGGATACTAAACATACCAAAAAAAAATACATAGGTTACACAGTTTTTTTAGGACTGAGATAGTGAGCACAGTATACTATTAGCTCCCACTATAAAACGCGCTAGATAATCAGTATACTAATTATAAAGACAGGAAGCACAGAAATAATCAGTATATGAAATATAAAGATAGGCACAGGTTGTATCTAAGAGAGCTAAATACAAAACTGGCTCAGGTATTTAAGTTTGCGACTAAATGCAATTATCTGAAACTTTCAGAAATCAAGCTAATAAGGACTCATTACTGTCCTTAGTTCTTAATGTGGTAACATCTATATTTGGGTAACAACATTTAGAAAAAATCATGGGAAAACAAGGGTGCCAGTAGGAACATCTCTCTCCTACTTAAAACTTAACCATTATTTTTTTGAGTCAGTGATGCTATCCAACGATCTTATCCTCTACCACCCACTTCTCCTCACCAACTCAATGGACAAGAGTTTGAGCCAGCTCCAAGAGATAGTGAAGGACAGGGAGGCCTTGGTGCGCTGCAGTCCATGGGGTCTCAGAGGAGCCTAAGCGACTAAACAACAATTAGACCCTAAACAGTATGTTGGATGGGCTTCCTCTGTAGCTCAGTTGGTAAAGAATCTGCCTGCAATACAGAAGACTCAGGTTCGATTCCCGGGTTGGGAAGATACCCTGGAGAAGGAAATAGCAACCCCACTCCAGTATTCTTGCCCAGAGAATCCCATGGACAGAGGAGTCTGGCTGGCTACATAAAGCCCCTGGGGTCGCAAAGTGCCAGATACGACTTACCGACTAAACTACCACCCACGGTATTTTGGTTTCACTTCTAGGCTAAATATCTAAACGGTTTGATATGGTTCACTTAGATATTATTTGTCTCTTCAAGCAACGACATATATTCAGTAAGTATTTAGGCTTTGAAACAAAGGCCGCAATACTGTGGCTCTCAGAAGTTTAGGTAATTAGGCTTTTGTGTATTTAAAAAAAAGCCTAGATCATTTGTTTTATACTTAGAGGAAGAGGATCCCTTTGAGAATTTACGCAAAAAACCTATCCTGAAAAGACATAACACATATTTTTGCATTGTTAGGTCAGTCTGCAGAGCCCTAGGAAGTCTTGTGGGTCTCAGAACTCTGAAGAAGGCTTATCTATGCAGCTATTTTCAACTGACTGACAATACTGACAACAGGGTAAGTAGTAGTGAAGCAGTAACACTTAGCTGGAATTTATAATTAATTTTTAAGTGGAAAAGGCTCTCGATCCAAAAGGGTTCACTGTGCCCTGGGCGCAAAACATCACACTTACCTCAAAAGCAGAATAATCCGGGGCCGTCAGGTAGCTTAGATAGTTCTTCGTAGGTCGGTATCTGCGAGTTTCCTCCTCCACCAACGCCGCAGCCTAAGGACGAGAAGAGGCCAGGGTAGGAGCAGCAAATTGTTAGGCGCTTCTTCCGGCACTATGGGCCAGCAAGCGCTGAGCCAGTTACACAAAACCCCGAACTTACCGCTTCGCGAACACCAGGCGCTTCATAACCCTGATCAAAATACGGCAGCGCATCCACCACAACCTCGCCGGCCACCAAACCAGTGCCCGCCATCCTTAGGTTCACTGGAGTTTTCTAAGTCTGCGCGGGCTCAGGTCCACTACAATACTCCAGTGCCCGACGCTAACGTAATCACGTCACCTGCGCCCGACACTAACGTAATGACGTCACCTGTGCATCTGCTTTGGTGCGCGCCCAGTTGTTAATTCTAAAGGCACGCCCGCTAGAAATTGCCCGGCCATTTTTTGTTTTGGTCGGATATGACGTCACTCGTGGTTTCCCAGAGTCACCATTGCGTCTGTTTCCTGTTCCCGCTTGCTCTATGTTTTTGCAGTCTACTGGTAACGAAGTACGGAGGATTTGGGGCTTTCGGTTGCGACCAGGATTCGAGTATCTGGAAGTGGAGTCCTTTAAAATTTTTGGAGGGAGCTGGGTGCAGGATTTGGCGGGGAGAAACATGGTGGGTTCCCACCTCGGCATTACTCCCCTAACCTTCTACCTTCTTCCCTTAAACTTCTTTCCCTTTGCAGTTCTTCCTGTATTCCCACTATTCTTTGTTCTCGGCGCCCTGAGAAGCTTTGCAGTGAATAAATGCAGGGAGTGGGCTCTAGTCTCCAGTTAAAATTGCGAGGCTTTAGGCCTGCAGAAGGAAATGAACCTGATTTCCCCGCCCCAGGGCGAGATGGGTGACTGCACGTTAATTCCATCTTTTAAAAAGGCTGATTTTTGCCTTCAGGGCGTGTCTAAAATCCAGTCATTTTGCCTTTATACCTTTCGGTAAAGAAGAGCTCTTCTCACTGCCACTGAGCATTCCTGCTATTGCTGATGCCCAGTCTCTGGTCCTTGGCTTCCAGTTCCCTTCGACCAAGCAGGGAAAGACCAAAACGTGTAGTAGCTCTATACACTGTGCCCGGTGTGCAAATCTAGACCCGGACTTCGCCAAGAGCTTGAAAATGTTGGCCACGGTTATCAGGCTTGGTTACTTTAGGACAGTTTATCCTTTACCTACCTTTAGATAAGTGTGTTAGCTATAGATTTAAATCAAGTAAAACATCTTTACAACTTAAGCAATTTTATTTCAAATTCTCCAAGAGATGCACGGTATTTTTTTGTGTTTATTCATTAAAAGATCTGTGAACAATATTTTATACAAATCTTGAGCGATTATCTTACAAACATGTCCAGAATTTGTAATTCTTTACAAAAACAAAACAAAACAGACTTAAGGAAGCAGCTTCAGATGGGAGGGATAAAAATAAGACTCCCATTCCTGAAGTAAAGGGCTTCTCACAGAGGGATAAACACTCAATTCCCAGTTACTGATTGTTCCCTTAGGGTGGGAGTGTCAGAAGAGACCAGATGGGGAAATGTCTGGTAAAAGTCCCACTGGGGTAAGCTGCTTAATAAACATTTTTTTTTAAGACATGGGCTCAGTTCTATTTTCTGGACCCACATCTATAGGAATTGTATTATACAGCACCCATCTTACATGTCTGCTTCAGATCCATCCACACACACCTGAATGGGTTGTAATGACAATACTGCACAAGTCAGTAAGTTGTATCAACACAACTTATGATGTTTTAAGTTTGAATATTTTTTATGCAGTTAAAGCCATCAGCAGGAGTTGAAAACAAACTGACACTTGCTTTAACATTTCTCAATTAAAATTACACCATGGCTGACAAATTTCTCTTTCAAATCACTGCTACTACTTTAGATATTAAAAGTTGGGGTGATTATATGGTGTGTGCCCAGGAAATGTCCATATTCTGAGTCCAATTTAGGGAAAAAGTCCAACATTTCTAGAAGAACCAAGAAAAGAGTCTCAGCTGGACACCTGTAGCATGAAGTCCTGTATCCTCAGAGCTGCAAGCTGGCTCTGGCACACTTCAGCTTAAAGTAAAAAACAAAACAAAATAACCTTTTCCAATAGCTATAATCCCACAGAGCCCAATTTTCCATCTGTAGGAATAACCAGCTTTGTTTTAAAAATGAATGGTCCTGGCTTCAGTTTAAAGTTATTTAAACTCTCTGAATTACACTTTCTTCATCAATGAAATGAGAGATGCAAACAGTTGATTTAAAGACTAAATTAAAGATGACATACACGTACCATTCATGGCACAAGATGGACCCTGAAAAAGAAGGTAGTTTTTATGCCCTTGAGACAAAATTTTCCTATTAGTTACATATTTTTTCTCTTTTGGCCATGTCACACAGCACATGGGATCTTAGCTCTCTGACCAGGGATGGAAACTGTGTCCCCTGCAGTGGAAGTGTGGAGTCTTACGCACTGAACCACCAGGGAAGTCCCCCTGTTAGCTATAACTTCCCAATGTTTAATGCTGATACATGAGGGACAAGCTACCCAAGTGCCACACAATTTGGAAGGAATGTTGTAGGTATCTATTTTTATAAGATACTCAACAACAGTGTTAATAAATAGGACTTCCCATGTGAGATTCCCCTAGCTTTAAACACTTCCCCCCCGCCCCTAAAAAAACAGATGAGTATATTCCTTAAACAGCCCATAGGTTTAAAGCTGCCATGGTATTTCAGTGATGAGAATTATGTGTGAAGGGCTTGTGTCCTCTACTTATATCATGCCTCCCTAGTACCTTAAATGCAGCACTTTTCTCCCTGTGCTCGACTTTGAGCTGTTTTTAAAAATGCAACACCATGTCCTTCTCTTGTAAAAGACAAGTGTCTTCATAGGCTAAACTCAAAACACAAAGAATGAGCCAAGACTCAAAAGGCCACTTGAAAAAATCTGGAGGCAGACAGAGTAAAGGAAGTATAGGTTCCAGACTACTCCCAATAATTCTCCAGTGGTTACTACAGCAGTAACAGGAGAATCCTCCTCCAAGAACCTGGCCCACTCTGTAATCTTTCAACATTTTGTAGAATACTTCAGGGCATCCTGACTCTTGGAAAAATAGTTTCTTTGGCAGTTTCTGTTCTATTCAGGATGGAGGCAGTCAAGATTTCATTTCTTCTGCAGAAATTTCATCTTACTTCCTAAAGGAAAAAAAAGAGAGAACTCTCATTAGTTCATTTTTATTTAGGATACATTATTTGATGCAAGGGATTAAACTTAGTCATTCAGAACAGCCCAGGAGTAAGCTGCCATCTCAAGTTATCACTTGATGTGTTTACCAAAAAACCCAAACCAAACATACACACACAGAACCCCCAAATGTCTAACTGTAGGCATAGAAGGAAACTCAGACATCATCTAATCCCGCCTTTTTCAATCTGACTGCAGGTTAAAATCGCTTTTCCTGTTCTCCAGAGATTTCCTGGAGCCTGATGAGGGGTGGGAGTGGATTTTATTAATTTTTTTTTGCCACATCATGCAGCCTGCAGTGTGGGATCTTAGTTTCCCGAGAAGAGATTGAATCATGCCAATTGCAGTGGAAGCTCCAAGTTATAACCACAGGACCTCCCGGGAATTCCCTGAATTTTCATTTAAATTCTCCAGAGAGTCTAATATTGTAGTCACAGCTGAAAACCACTGATCTAATCTAACACTGTGGTATAAAGATGAAGTAACAGCCCTAGGCATAATTTGAAGTGTAAAATTAGAGACTTGCAGGAAATCCTCTTTTGCTTCAGATGCCCTTAACCAGGTATTTTTAACCTGGAGTGCACGGATGGGCTTCAAGGGGGTCCATGAACACCCTAAAAGTATATGCAAAATGTGTCTATATACTCCAAGGGTATTTTTCTGGAAAAAGGTGCAGTTTTTAATAAGATTCTCCACAGGATGTGGTCTAGAAAAAGATGAATAATTATGATATGCAAAATTCTTATATTATGAGGAAGCTTCATCTGAGGAAAACAGTCCCATAGACAACTCTGACGGAGAATCCTAACCTCTGAGAATCTTGTCATTCTCCAAACACTGTGGAAATAGGGTCATGGTTTCTGGTCACTGTATGTGAGGTTATATCGTTGATGTGATGGTAAAGCTTTTGTGATGAGGCATGCTTACACAAAACTTTGTTATCTTGTTTTTTTTAAACTATATTTATCTAATAATAATAGGAAAACACAGCAACTTACCAAGACTTCGCAAAATTCTATTCACTCCGCTGGGCTCAGACTCAGGAATTGTTTCCAAATACTGGAGCGCCCGGACCTCAAACAAACCTACAAAGAAAACTCATGCTGCTCAAACTGTCATACACTCAAGACTGAAAATCAACTGAATAAAACTGTGCTCATTACCAGTGTACTTTCAGAGCTAAAACAATATCACAAAATAAATTTTTTCCCATAATAAACAACCGATTGTTGAGTCCTTGTAGCCTTATGTTATTTTTTGTTTATATTATTTTCAAATCTTTCAAGTGCTCACTAAATACAGAGGGAGACCTTTATGATGAAACTGACCTTTCACCCCACTTTTCCGAAGCTCTCGGTCCTGGATGAATCCTGCAAACATCTGAGTTTCCATGAAGAGATCCAGGAAGTGGCGTACGCTTCGGGAGGTGTGAGATTTACGAAATGGCTCCCTTTGGAATACACGCTCCCCACGCTCAGTGACAGTCATGCTCAAAGAATAATGTCCCACCAGCTCCACAAAAAACCTGACAAATGCTTCAGACACTAGAGAGTTGAGTGTCACATCTTCTGCAAAATGAAAGAAAATAGAAAATGGGGGGAAAATCCCCTAAGTTTTGTGTTTATAGGCACTTTGGCTCTGGTTATAAAAGTGACACCTAGGGAATCATAGATTAAAGGTCAGGGAATAAATATGGGAATCCTCATTCTCAGCTTTTTTGCTCTCTTCATGACCAGAAAAATAGCAACTGGCTAATATCCTTACCTTTACTGTCTTCCCACACATACTGTGGTCTGCATATCTGTAATTTCCGTGAACTGCTCTTCCAAAGACCACCAGTGAGAACCAGCTGAGTTTAAGCTACTCTTCAATTTTTAATCTTCCTTAAAACTCTATGCTGCGCTTGTGCTGCCCTCCACCTCATTCCTTCTGTCTCTCACAATTTGATGCTCTTCCTGATTCCTCTCTTGCCTTTATGACCAAACATTTGTTTTACTCTTGACTCTTCTTCCTCTTCCTGGGAATGGTCTTTGGACCCCTTCTCTTCAACATTCCTTTCCTTAAAGAGCTACCTGGCATGGAGAGAGAGCTGACCTTCTTTGTCAATAATTCTCAACCTCAGATCTCCATTTCCTGATATTTCACAAAAATTCACCTTCCACACTTTCAGGCTACATTTTAGGTGATCACCAGTTGGCTGTCCCATTAGCATTTACATTCCTTTTGTCTAAAAGTCACCATCTAGGGCATTTCCTGGCAGTCTAGTGATTAGGACTCTGTGCTGTCATTGTCCAGGGCATGGGTTTGATCCCCGGTCTGGGAACTAAGATGCTACAAGCTGCAGGGCTTGGCCAAAAACAAAAAGTCACCATCTCAGGTCTTTTTAGGAAATTGATAGACTATGAATCACATAAATAAACAATGCATGTCAAAACTAAATTCATTATATTTCTCCACCAAATCAGTTTCTCGCTCAACTTTCTCATTTCATATTGCATCATGATTATTCCATAATAAATAATAGTTTAATGAGTGCTCTTACAAATGTAGTAATAATCCAGAGAGGCAGATGTGTCGTTTCCCTTTTACAGCTGAGGAAAATAAAGCTCAAATCAAAGACATTCTCAGGTCACCTCACCCAGTGCCAGAGAGAAGCTGCAGGACCCCCAAGTCAAGTGATTCGTAACCACTGTAATCTAGCACAATGTGTCTCTTACTGTCTCCCATGGGCTGACTGGGAATCTGGGACTGAGGTTTAGTCAGATTTTTACCATGAAACAGCTGTACAATAGTGGGCAACTTGTTTTACCTCTCAGGGCCCCTCTTTCTGTATCTGCACAATGAGGTGGCTGATTAGGCAATTTCTAAGGTCTCTTCTGACATTACATTTTTTAAAGTTTTTTATTTTATACTGGAGTATAGCCGATTAGCAATGTTGTGAGTTTCAAGTGCACAGCAAAGTGATTCNATAGACTATGAATCACATAAATAAACAATGCATGTCAAAACTAAATTCATTATATTTCTCCACCAAATCAGTTTCTCGCTCAACTTTCTCATTTCATATTGCATCATGATTATTCCATAATAAATAATAGTTTAATGAGTGCTCTTACAAATGTAGTAATAATCCAGAGAGGCAGATGTGTCGTTTCCCTTTTACAGCTGAGGAAAATAAAGCTCAAATCAAAGACATTCTCAGGTCACCTCACCCAGTGCCAGAGAGAAGCTGCAGGACCCCCAAGTCAAGTGATTCGTAACCACTGTAATCTAGCACAATGTGTCTCTTACTGTCTCCCATGGGCTGACTGGGAATCTGGGACTGAGGTTTAGTCAGATTTTTACCATGAAACAGCTGTACAATAGTGGGCAACTTGTTTTACCTCTCAGGGCCCCTCTTTCTGTATCTGCACAATGAGGTGGCTGATTAGGCAATTTCTAAGGTCTCTTCTGACATTACATTTTTTAAAGTTTTTTATTTTATACTGGAGTATAGCCGATTAGCAATGTTGTGAGTTTCAAGTGCACAGCAAAGTGATTCAGCCATACATATATGTGTATCCTTTCTCCCCCAAACCCCACTGTTGACATTACACTAAAAATTTTTTTTAAGTTATTTATTTATTTGGCTGTGCTGGGTCTTAGTTGTGGCATGCGCGATGTAGTTCCCTGACCAGTGGCTGAACCTGGGTCCCCTGCATTGGGAGCGTGGAGTCTTAGCCTTGGGACTACCAGGGAAGTCCTTATGTTTTTATTCTAATCTAGATTTCCATTATATTTTGTTCAACAGACTTTCTTCTCATCTGTTTTTTTCTGCAACTGAGAATTCATCACTGCTTTTTGGTCAACACTTTTGCCCCACTCTCTCATCCCTTTCAGTATTGTCCCATCCCTCCTCTAGTTTATAGCAAAAAATTTCTTGGAAGATTTGTTTATACTTAGGGGGTCCCTAGTGGCTCAGTGGTAAAGAATTGCCTGCCAGTGCAGGAGACCTGGGTTTAATTTCTCAGTTGGGACAATCTCCTGGAGAAGGAAATGGCAACGCACTTCAGTATTCTTGCCTGGGAAATCCCACGGACAGAGAAGCCTGGTGGCCTACAGTCCATAGGGTCACAAAGAGTAGGACACGACTTAGCGACTAAACAACAACCCATTTTCTTACAGCTAATTCCCTTCCTTTTAAAAGTTATGTTTTTCAATACCTTATCTCCCATTCTTTGTTTCTCTTTTAATGTACATACATTATACATTTTTTTACATGCATGAATATTTCATAAGCCCAGCAGTGAAATGACCACACAAATGCCCACCATCAAGCTTTGAACAGAACATCACGTGTATCTCTGAAGTTCTCTGTGATGCCCTCTCAGTGGTATTCTTCCCCTACTTTCCAATAGAGGGTGACCGTTATTTGGAATTCTGGTTATTTCATTTACTTTACATAGTCTTACTACACACATGCAATCGCAACAACATAACCCCAACCCCTAACAAGGTTCTGTATGTCTTTGAACATTATATACAACATTATCTTCTACTGAAACTTGTTATTTTATTCAATGTGTGTGTATGTTTAATCGTTTTTTTGGCTGCGCTGGGTTTTCGTTTCTGTGCAGAGGTGTTCTCTAGCTGTGAGGAGTGGGGGCTACTCTCTAGTCGTGGTGTGTGGCCTTCTCACTGCCATGGCTTCTCTCATTGCAGCACGGGCTCTAGCGTGTGCAGTCTTCAGCAGTTGTGGCGCACAGGTTTAGTTGCTCCAGCTTGTGGAATCTTCTGGGACCAGGGATCGAACCAGTGTCCCTGCACTGGCAGGCAGACTCTTAACCACTGGGAAGTCCTCAGTGTGTGTTTTTAAGACTCTTTTTTAATGCTATATTCTCGTCAGTGGAAATTTAGGTTGTTTTTAGTTTTTGCTATCACATACAATACCACTACGAAAATTACTGTACTTGCTTCCTAGTTATCATGTGGAAGAGCTCTCTTGTGTATATATTTAAAATGGAATTGTTGCGTTGTAGGATATATACGGGGAGAAGGCAATGGCACCCCACTCCAGTACTCTTGCCTGGAAAATCTCATGGATGGAGGAGAGCCTGGTGGGCTGCAGTCCATGGGGTCGCTGAGAGTTGGACACGACTTAGTGACTTCACTTTCAGTTTTCACTTTCATGCATTGGAGAAGGAAATGGCAACCCACTCCAGTGTTCTTGCCTGGAGAATCCAAGGGACAGGGGAGCCTGGTGGGCTGCCGTTTATGGGGTTGCACAGAGTCGGACACAACTGAAGTGACTTAGCAGCAGCAGCAGCAGGATATATACAGAAAAGGAAATGGCAACCTACTCCAGTGCTCTTGCCTGGAGAATTCCAGGGATGGGGGAGCCTCGTGGACTGCCATTTATGGGGTCGCACAGGGTTGGACACGACTGCAGCCAACTTAGCAGCAGCAGCAGCAGCAGGATATATACACCTTTAACGTTACTAGATGATGCCAAATTGTTTTTCCAAAGGTACTGAACTAATTTAAACACCCTCATCAATGCTTGATATTGTCAGAAGACTTTAAACATTTTTACCAATATGGTGGATATAAAATGGTATCTCAGTGTGGTTTTAATTTGCATTTTCCTGATTTTGATGAGGTTGTATATCTTTTCATATATTTGTTGGCCTTTCATGTTTCCTCTTCTATGAAATGATTGTTCATATATTTCCCCCATTTTTCTCTTGGGTTGATCATCTTTTTACTTTTAAATTGGAGGAATTTTTAAAACTAAATTCTAGATACTATTCCTTTGTTAGTTATATTTGTTGAAAATGTCTTCATTTAGTTTGTATCTTTTTATTCCTTTTCCATGGTGTCCCTTGATGAACAGAAAATTTTAAAATTTAACATAGTCAGGGATTTTCCTGGGTGGTCCAGTGGCTAAGACTCCATGCTCCCAATGCAGGGGCCTAAGTTTGATCCCAGGTCCAGTAACTGGAACCCAACAGGCTGCAAATAAAAAAAGATCTCATATGCCACAAAAAGATTCCATGTGCTACAACTAAAAGGAAAAAAAAAATCCCATATGCTGCAACTACAGACCCAATGCAGCCAAATAAATAAATGGTAAATATTTTTTTAATTAGCACAGCCAAATTAATCAATCTTATCCTTTATAGTCTGTGTTCTTTGTGCCACATTTCAGAAATCCATTACTATCCCCAAACATAAAATATTTTCTATCATTTTCTAAACATTTTTAATGTTTTACTTGTAACATTTAAGTCTTTAATTTATCTGAATTAATTCTGTGTATAATGTGGAGTACAGATCCATCTCTGTTTCTTTTCACGTGGAAAACCAGTTGCCCTAGAATTGTTTATTGAATGGTTCATTCCTCTGCCACTGCTATCAGTGCTGCGCTGACTGATACAAATCAAGTTTCCTTATGCATGTACATTCTCTATTCTTCCCATTTTTATTGCTCTATTTGCTTCTTTCTGAACCCAAACTAAATAATCTCAATTACTATGACTTATAGTTAATCTTGATGTTCTGTAGAGCAAGCTCGTAAATCTTGGTTTTTTTTTCAGGAGTGTCTTAGCTATTCTTGGCCTTTTGCACTTCCACTAAAATTTTACAAAAAGATGAAGGTCATTCTAGTTTTCTCTTGAACATTTCCCTGTCTCACTTTCTTCCCACCATTTCATTGAATCAGCTGTTACCAACGTTTCCACAACCCTTCCCATTGTTAAATCCACTGGTCAATTCTGAGTTTTCATATTATTGGCTTCTTTGCAGCATTAAATATAACTGTTTACTCTTTCCTTCATGGAATACTTTCTTCACTCAGCTTCTGCAGTCCATACTCCTGTGTTTTCCACCTACTTCACTAGCTGCTCCTTTTAGTCTCCTTTTCTGGATTCTTCTCTTCCCAACTGTCAAAAGTTGTAAATTCAAGCACATCATTCCCAACCAGGGCTCAATCCTTAAATTGTTTAAATTTTCTACTTATACTCATTCTGTTGGGTTATCTCATCTCGTTCCTAAGCTTTAAAATAGCAATGTATGTCTCTAGCCTCAGTCTTTCCTCTGAATTTCAAATTCTTGTATATAAATGCCTACTTGATATCTCTAGCTGAATGTCTGCCAGATATTAGATAGGTATCCAATAGGTAGCTCAAGGGGCTTCCCTGATAGCTTAGTTGGTAAAGAATCCACCTGCAATGCAGGAGACCCCGGTTTGATTCCTGGGTTGGGAAGATCCACTGGAAAAGGGATAGGCTACCTACTCCAGTATTCTTGGGCTTTCCTTGTGGCTCAGCTGGTAAAAAATCTGCCCGCAATGCGGGAGACCTGGGTTTGATTCCTGAGTTGGGAAGATGAAACTGTTAAGAGAATGATATAAATCTCTCTGAAATTATGGGCTTCCCTGATAGCTCAGTTGGTAAAGAATCCGCCTGCAATGCAGGAGACACCAGTTCGCTTTGTTCAATTCCTGGGTCAGGATGATCCGCTGAAGAATAGATAGGCCATCCACTCCAGTATTCTTGGGCTTCCCTTGTGGCTCAGCTGGTAAAGAATCCGCCTGAAACACGGGAGACCCGGGTTCGATCCTGGGGTTGGGAAGATCCCCAGGAGAAGGGAAAGACTACCCACTCCAATATTCTGGCCTGGGAAATTCCATGGACTGCATAGTCCATGGGGTCCCAAAGAGTTGGACACAACTGAGCGATTTTCACTTTCAGGTATCTCAAACTTAATATTCAAAATTGAACTTTTAGTTACTCTTCTAAACTTGCTCCTTCTCTAATTATCCTCATCAGTAAACAGACTTTGAGTTCTCATCTGTAAAATGGGGATGAAATAATAACACCTGCTTCATACAGATATTACAAGGATCAAATAAGATGCATGCTAAGTGCTTAAAACAATGCCTGGCATACAGTAAGCCACCCAATAAATATTATTCATCTTTTCATTCCACAAATACTTACTGAGTACCTATTTAGTGAATGCTGTTCAAAGTATTGGAAATAGAAAACAGTCATTGTTCTCATAGAACTTACACTCTAGCACATCAGACGGTGATAAAGGCCATGGAGAAAAATTAGGTCAGGAAGGAGGACAGGAAGCGCTAAGGGAATGGGGACAATTTTAAACAGGACAGTCAGGAAAAGCCTCACTAAGAAAGTGACATTTGAGCATGGATCTACAAGAACAAAGAGCAGGAGCCACATGCCTAGGGGAATGGCACTCCATACATGGAACTGAGCAAATGCCAAAGTCCTGAAAAAGAAGGGGACTTGGCACATCGAGGGTAAGCAAGGAAGGTGACCGTCAGCTTATGAAGGCACAGGCTATCTCATACTATTTTTATATATGCTTTGGCAGGATGCTGGGCATTTGGTTTTTACTGTCTGGACCTTAAATCCTCAGCCACTTGTCTCATACCTTGTGAAAAATTCTGCTCCTGAGCCAATATTTCATTTCGTTCTTCCAAAATCTGTATCAGGGCAGCTTGTAGCTTAGGTGGTAGAATTTCATCCTCATCAGATACCTTAAGAGAAGAAAATTGAGATTTTCATGAGCTTTGAGAGAGAAAGTCTCAAACTTAGGGCCCTATTAAAGTCCCCCAGGTTCCACAGGTGGCTTTGTGTGTATTTCTGCTAAAAGGAGTCTGTCTGAAGCTTCCTTCCCTACATTGAACAGATCCATGATGTTTATGGTGTGGAAGTGTTAGTCGCTCAGTCATGTCCGACTCTTTATGACCCTGAGGGCTGTAGCCTGCTAGGCTCTTCTGTCCATGGGATTCTCCAGGCATCTTGCCTGGAGTAGGTACTGCAGTAGGTAGCCACTTCCTTTTCCAGGGGATCTTTCAGACCCAGAGATTGAACCCTGGTCTCCTTCACTGCAGGTAGATTCTTTACTATCTGAGCCACCAGGGAACATCTTAATTAAATTTAAGAAAAATAAATAATATGTCTTATAAGACTCTTTGGAAGTTTCCAAACCAAATAGTTCTCATCTCCAAGTCTTATGATATTTTACAAAGATCATTCCCAAATAAATGGTGCTTCAAATGTGATGAACTGATTGATTATGAAAAAAGAAAGTCTCAGGAAACATTCTTTTCACCCTATGTTCAGTGCTCACAAACCTATATATAGGTTACATACAGAGGGTTGCTTTAAGGCTTTTCTAATTCTCCTCTTCACTATCCAGAGTAAGTGACCATTTCTTTTTGCCCCTACTGTATCTTGTGCAAATTTCAAATATATATCATTTCTAAAACTTTATGGCTATATCTGCTCCCTCTCCCACTTTAAACTATAAGGCCTGAGGGATCAAGCTGAGTCTCTTCAACATCTTTAGTTTCTGACTGACTAGCAGAATATCTAGAAATAATTGGTATTGAATGCTGGTTAAATTTAATTAAATTAGAGGCCTATATATCAACCCATAAGACTTGAAGGGAGGGTTACCTCTCTTGAGAATGACATTTAATCTGTTTCCTCCTTCCTTAAATTGAGACAGACAGCTATGAACCCAACACAAATTTTTCAGGTCAATCTTGTATGATTGGCCACAGTGTCAAGTCAAGTGTGTGTGTAGAACTATAGGTCTTGCCTGAGTCACCTTCTCTAAGTACTTTCACATATTTTCTGGCCAATTATCCCCAAACATTATGTAATCATCTCCTTTGTCACTCACCTCCTGTAAAAACTTGTCTGCGCAGAGATCAACTATCAGCACCTATGGAATAAAGGAGCCAGACAAGTTAAACCAGAGACATTCAGAGAGAAATATATCAGGTGTTGTTAGATTAGGAAGAATGTTTTGATTCTTTCATGCAATGGGAATAGTTTTAAACTTAAAGGGTTTTTTGGTTTTGTTTTTAATTGAAATATAACTGACTTAAATATTATAATAGTTTCCAGTATATAAAGTGATTGGATATTGTTATGCAATAAAGTTTTAGCCCATTTAAAAGCTAACTCATCAACACTAGTAAAAAATATTTCAAGTTAAAAAAAATGATGGTGGCACACCTAGAGATTAAGAGAGGCTAAAAAAACCACACCAACCAAATACAGTGCATAGACTTTATTTGGGACCTAATTCAAGCTATAAAAAATTTATGAAATAATTAGAGATCTGAATATTGAATTTTTCTGATATTAAAAAACTATTAAATTTTTTAGGTATGATAATGGTATTGTGATTATGTTAAAATGGTCTTCAGTTCAGTTCAGTTCAGTCGCTCAGTCATGTCCGACTCTGAGATCCCATGAATCGCAGCACGCCAGGCCTCCCCGTCCATCACCAACTCCCAGAGTTCACTCAGACTCATGTCCATCGAGTCAGTGATGCCATCCAGCCATCTCATCCTCTGTCATCCCCTTCTCCTCCTGTCCCCAATCCCTCCCAGCGTCAGAGTCTTTTCCAATGAGTCAGCTCTTCATATGAGGTGGCCAGAGTACTGGAGTTTCAGCTTTAGCATCATTCCTTCCAAAGAAATCCCAGGACTGATCTCCTTCAGAATGGACTGGTTGGATCTCCTTGTAGTGATTCATATTGTAATATTCAGAATTATGAAATAACATCAGGATATGCTTCAAAATATTATGGGAGAGAGGTAGTACAATTAGCCTAAACTTTATAAGTATTTAAGGAGGGTAATTCGGAGAAGGCAATGGCACCCCACTCCAGTACTCTTGCCTGGAAAATCCCATGGATGGAGGAGCCTGGTAGGCTGTAGTCCATGGGGTCGCTGAGAGTTGGACACGACTGAGTGACTTCACTTTCATTTTTCACTTTCATGCATTGGAGAAGGAAATGGCAACCCACTCCAGTGTTTTTGCCTGGAGAATCTCAGGGACAGGGGAGCCTGGTGGGCTGCCGTCTATGGGGTCGCACAGAGTCAGACACGACTGAAGTGACTTAGCAGCAGCAGCAGCAAGGAGGGTAATTAATTTTACTCTTTTTTCATTTTTACATATGTTTAAAATTTCCATGTAACAAGGTAAAAAATAGGTTAATACCAAAATTAGAAATGTTTCTATACACTAACAATAAAGTATCTGAAAAATAAATTAAGTAAACAACTTCATCTTCAGCTATACCAAAATGAATAAAATACCTAGGAATAAATTTAAACAAGGAAGTAAAAGATATCTATGCTGAAAACTATAAGATACTGGTAAGAGGAACTGAACAATACACAAATAAATGGAAAGATATTCTGTGCTCATGGAGTGGAAGAATCAATATTGTTAAAATGTTTCTACTGCCCAAAGCAATCTAGAGTCAGTGCAATCCCTATCAACATTCCAATGGCCATTTTCACAGAAATAGAACAATTCTAAAATTTCTGTGGAAAC
Organism: Neotragus moschatus; assembly: GCA_006410615.1. Lineage (NCBI taxonomy): Eukaryota > Metazoa > Chordata > Mammalia > Artiodactyla > Bovidae > Neotragus > Neotragus moschatus. Next base: position 771,106 of record SJYA01000592.1, read on the forward strand.
ACAAAAGGCTCCAAATAGGCAAAGCAATCTTACAAAAGGAGAGTAAATATAGAGGCCATCACACGTTCTGATTTCAAACTATATCACAGAGCTATGGCAATCAGACACATAGCTTAATGGCGCAGAATACAGGGTTCAGAACTAAACCTCACAGACAGCCCACAAGCTTATGACAGTGGAGCCAGGAATGTACAACAGGGAATGGATGATCTCCTCAGTAAATGGTTATAGGAAAATTAGCTGCATGCCAGAAAATAAAACTGGATCCCTATCTTACACCATACACAAAATCAACTCAAAGTGAATTAATAACTTAAACATAAGACCTGAAATCATGAAACTCCTAGAAAACATAGCAGGGTAACATCTTTACATTGGTCTTAGCAATGATTTTTTGGATTTGACACCAAAAGCAAAGGTAACAAAAGCAAAAATAAGCAGGTAGGACTACATCAGAATAAAAAGCTTCTACACAGCAAAGGAAACCATGAGTAAAATAAAAATAAAGCCTACAGAGTGGGAGAAAAATATCTGAAATTCATATACTGGATAAGGGGTTAATATCCAAAACATATAAAGAACTCATACAACTCAACAGCAAAAAAAGAAACCCCAAAGAATCCAATTCTAAAACAGGCAGAGGAAAAAAACCCAAAAAACAAAAAACAGGTAGAGGAACTGAATAGATATTATTCCAAAGAAGGCATGCAGATGACTAATAAACATAGGAAAAGGTACTCTACATCAAAGAAATGCAGACCAAAAAACCACAATGTGATATTATCACCTGTTACAATGATTATTAACAAAAGACAAGAGATAATAGATACTGGCAAGAATGTAGAGAAAAGGAAACTATTGTGTATTCTTTATGGAAATGTGAATTGGTTTTGCCACTCTGGAAACAGTAAGGAGGTTCCTCAAAAAATTAAAAATAGAACCAGCACATAATTTAGCAATGCCACTTCTGGGCATGTATCCAAAGGAAACAAAATCACTGTTTTGAAGAATAGCTGCACCCCCATGTTCACTGCAGCATTATTTATGACAGCCATAACAATGAAACAACCTGTCCACAACAGATGAATAGATAAAGAGGTGGCACATATATACAAAGGAATATTATTCAGCTATAAAGAGAAGGAAATCTAGCCAGTGGTAACAATGTGGATGCTAAGTGAAATAAGTCAAGCAGAGAAAGACAAATACCATATGATTTCACTTACATGTGGAATCTAAAACAACCAAATTCATAGATACAGAGAACAGATTGGTGGTTGCCAGAGATGGGTTGGGAGATAGATAAAATAGGTGTAGGGAATCAAAAGGCACGAATTTCCAGTCATAAGGTAAGTAAGTGCTGGATATGTAATGTACAGCATGTGACTACAGTTAACAATACTATATTGTATATTCGAAACTTGCTAAGAGTCCATCTTAAAAGTTGTCATCACAAGAAAAAATTTTTTCTAACTATGTTAGGTGATGGATATTAACTNGATTGGTGGTTGCCAGAGATGGGTTGGGAGATAGATAAAATAGGTGTAGGGAATCAAAAGGCACGAATTTCCAGTCATAAGGTAAGTAAGTGCTGGATATGTAATGTACAGCATGTGACTACAGTTAACAATACTATATTGTATATTCGAAACTTGCTAAGAGTCCATCTTAAAAGTTGTCATCACAAGAAAAAATTTTTTCTAACTATGTTAGGTGATGGATATTAACTAAACTTACTGTGGTAATCATTTTGAAATAAATGCGTGTGTGTGTGTGTGTGTGTGTGTGTGTGTGTGTGTATGAAGTCCTTTCAGTCATGTCTGACTATTTGTGACCCTATGGACTGTAGTCTGCCAGGCTCCTCTGTACATGGGATTCTCCAGGCAAGAAAACTGGAGTGGGTTGCCATTTCCTCCTCCAAGGCATCATCACAACCCAGGGATCAAACCAACGTCTCTTATGCCTACTGCATTGGTAGGTGGATTCTTTACCACTAGTGTCACCAAGGAAGCCCTCGAATATATGCATATATCATATCATATCATTATGTTGTACATTTAAACTAGTACAATGTTATGTGTAAATCATTTCTCAATAAAATTGGAGGGAGGAGGTTAACCCATCAGTGTAATAAAGAAGAGTTTTTTTCAGTAAGTGGTACTTGGAGAGTAGGCTATCCATATTTAAAAAAATGAAATGATCCCTACCTCCTTTCTTTTTTGGTCATATCCTGAAGCTATGAGATCTTAGTTTCCCAACCAAGGACTGAACTGATATCCTCAGCAGTGAAAGTGCTGAGTCCTAATCACTCGACTGCCAGAGAATTCCTCCTACCTCCTATTATATACAAAAAAATAAAACAAAAATCAATTCCCAGGCTTAAGAGCCAAAAATTAAAGCATAATAATAAAGCTTCCAGGAACTAAAAGAGGAGGCTATTTCCATGAAGCTAATATTAAGAAAAACTTAAGCAGTTCACATACATACACAAAAACACTAACCATTAAAAAAAAGATTGACAGTTTTGGCCACATTAAAATTAAGAACATTTCCATATTAAAAAAAAATCTTTTGGAGAATGAAAAGGCAAACCACAAAGGAGTTCATATTCAGAGTACGAAAAGGCCTCTTATAAATCAATGAAAGTAAACAATTCAGCAGAAAGATAGCCTATGGATTTTACAGAAGATGACGTTCAAATGGCTAATAAACATATAGAAAGATGCTCATCCTCAACCATAATCAAGGAATACCAATAAAACAAAAATAAAATACAACTATCTGATAAGCTAAATGATATGAACTGATCACAACAAGGGCTGACAAGGATATGGAGCAACAGGAACTCTCATACACTGCTGGAGGAAGTTTAACTTGGCACAACTACTTTGGAAAAGCTTGACTTTACTTACTAAAGTTGAAGATATGTTTGCTTTATGACCCAGCAATTCCATTTCCAAATATTTGCCCATAAAACTGCACGCACATATGTACCAAGGGTCCTGAACAAGAATATTTATAGCACCATTATTAATAATAACTCCAAACTGGAAACAACTCAAACGTCCATCAACTGTAGAATGGATGAGAAAATTGCAGTACATTCACACAATGGATTACTATACACAATCAGAATGATCAAACTACTGTTAAACTCATCAACATGGGTGAATCTTAAAGATATAATGTTGCTTGAAAGAAGCCAGACTAAGAAAAAAAAAAGAAAAGAAAAATACTGCTGTATGAATCCATTTATATCAAGCTTAAAACCAGGCAAAATTGAACTACATTGTCTAGGGATACATGCTCAGGATGTTAAGTTATAAAGAAAAACAAGAAAATGAGCATCAAAAAAGTCAAGATAATAGTTACCTTTTGCAAGGAGTGGGGAAGAGAACAGTGATTAGAGGAAAGCATGAGGGGAACTTCCCTGGCAGTCCAGTGGAGAAGATGCCGAGCTCCCAATGCAGGGGCAGAGGTTTGATTCCTGGTCAGGGAACTAAGATCCCACATGCCACACAGTGTGGCCAAACAATAAATAAGAATAATTAAAAAAAAATTTTTTTAACAAGAAAAAGAAGGCATGACGAGGACTTTGTTTCCATGGCTGTAATGTCTCTATTCTATTCCAATGTTGGTTACCATTAGCATTCACTTTGTGATAATTAACTGAGCTACACATTTTGTTTTGGGCACTTATCTATATGTATGTTATATTTGAAAGAATTTAAAAATTAACCCAGAGTAGTTTTTGTGCATGATTAAAAAAAAAAAAAGACCTATTCTTCAGAATAACACAAGAATTAGCCCATGGTTCAATGCTATAAATAAGATATAAGTTCAGATTCACGTGTACTATAGTATTTTTCTCATTTTAATAAGCAGATACAAAAATATGATAGCATAACAATAATAAGTATATATTATTATTAATTAATGACACATCTGTCACTGTTAAAAATCACTTGTTTTCATTTGCCAGAGCTCCAATCTTTTTCACAGGTACGAATTCTCCCATATTACCTCTTCAATGGGTAGGTCCTGGAGCTGTGGTAAGGAGCAAGACAGGATTCCAATAAGGAATGGAGTGGGTGAGCACACAATGTCAATCATAGAGGCTGGCAGGACTGGGATGTAGGTGTGCTGCCAGGTGAACGGATACAGTGTGGCAACCGCTGCATGACCACATTTTGACAGGGTGCTAGCCAGAGGAGAAAGCAAACTGATGTCACACAAACAGCAACCTATGGTGGGCATGTCAGGTATGACATTACAGGATCACAAACTGGTGCCAGTGATCGCAGATGAACAATTCTGTGATTACTCATTAACATTCTATTTAAGTTTTTAACTTAATTTTCTGAAAATCTTTAATCTCAACCCAGTTGTTTCCCACAATTTATATTGCTAAAAACTAGTGTATACTCAGAGAAGCAATACCAATTTTTAACGAGTTTCAACAAAACACATTTTGAAGGTAAATTAATTGCAACCCTCAAAAGCAACTGGTATAGCTGAACAAAAATAGCTTTTGGATTATCCATGCTACATCATTAAGTAACTGAGGTCCTACCTAAATGTTTTTTTTTTTTTAATATGGCCAAATTCTAAAATCCTAAGAACAAGTAAAACCCCAGTCTGATGTGACATATATTACTTATTTCTCACCTTAGGCTGTTGGCGACAAAGATTACCCTCCGCTCCAAAAGGAGAGAGGCACAGACTCGAATGAGATGGCACACGCTCAGGCACTTAAAGAGACACTCAAAATCAACATGCTCCAGCCGTGAGTCCAGTGGTCGGCACAGCTCAATGGACTGAAATGCAAACATTTCAATCAGGGGAGCTGAGGTGGGAAAAGATCCCTAGTGACAATACTAATGGACCATCACTCTTGTACAGATTAAATTCAAGAGAGGGGCTGCTGCAGGTTTGTGAAGCAGCCTACACTGATCTCAAGACTTAATACTTTAGTTTCATGCCATAATTTCTGGTGAAATCTTTCATCCCACCGAACAACATTTATCATATTGAAATTGACCTCATGCAGGTCAACTTATGAGTGGTTCAATCTATGAATGGTAGAGAAACCTCTGGTTCTTGGAGTCTAGGATCAACAATCTCACCGATGAACTGGATGTTTCTCTAGTGCTTCTGGGACTGAAACTCACTCTGTGCAATTTATGAAAAGGAGAAAGGTTTCTATCACGTAAGGTCTACTAGTATAAGGACTGCTTTTCGGCAGCTAGCGAGTCTCCTCAAAATTAACTAACTTACCCCATCTCCAGCCCCAGGGAGGTAGCTCTTCACTGTGATAGTGCGTCCAGGAGCTGGGAAAGGAGCTTCCATGACACTTCTCATGAAGGGGTAAACTAAAGCTGGAGACATTTCTCTTCTTTTCTCTACTTCGTCCAGAATCTACATACACAAAACATATCTTTTTTTTTTTTTTAATTAAGGACTCAGTTCAAAACCATAAAAGAATCCCAGTAAAGGAACTGAAAAACTGGGTGCACAAACTTGAAAATAATACGATCACCCGATTTTAAGACAGATAAGCTTCTGCTACCTTTAATAAAAGTTCATTAAAGGCTTCTTTTCTCTTGGAGGTATCTTAAAATTTCTAAGTTACTAAAATAAATCAATTTAATTTTAGAAAGGAGCCCCTTTTTATATCATCAAGGAAGGGACAAAGAAGGTAACACAATAATATCCTGCAGTTTGGTGCCTGGGAAAGACATGAGACAAGATAAACTTCAGGCAAAGTTCCGCTTTAAGCAGCAAGATTTAGCAAACCAAAATGAGGATTATAGGGCAACATCATGTGGTTTAGAAATCTAAGTTTAAGCCTTCAAACCTGTAGTTCGAATCTACTAATGGAAAGCCCTTTCTAAAGTAGAATGTTAAAAGTCTATGCCACTTAACATTGCCTAGTGAAGTCATCAGAAACACAGATGTACTCAGAGCTCAGAAAGGACACCACCTTTCACAGCACCCATTCTCCGCTCACCTTTGAAAAAAGGTTGAAGCAGCCTAGGCGACTGACCATGCAGTATACCTCAGGGAGTCGCTTTCCTTTGCCTTCTGGCTAAACAACAACAATAACAAGAAAGCAAAAATTAAGTAGCACAAGTCTTTACTAATTTGGACTATTAATACCTCTTAATACTCCTTAGTATAGAGTAGGAACCAAAGGTCTCATTCTCAGTGAACACTGAAAGATGGAAAAATGCTAAAAAAAAAAAAAAAAAAGATGGTATGATTCATTCCAGCTTAATGAAGGCATCTAAGCAAGAAGAAAGTAATTCAGAGCTCCCTCGACTAGCTCATTGTACTCCATTCCTCAAACATAAGCAGACTGACTTCAGCTACAATGTCAGTGCTTTCATTATCTATTAGAGAAAAACAAATAAAATAAATTCATACCCTTTCTATTCCAAAACACTCTGTGGCTAACCTCCACCCTGCTCTTACTGTTTAAAGCTAACACAGCTTCTTTGTAATACACAGATCATTGAGTAGCCCCCAGACTCACCTAGAAACTATGCTTCTGAGGTTCCTAGTCTGACTCTACTGTTTCTCGACCAAAGCTGCCTGGACCACAGGTCTGGGACTTACCAAGAGCTTCTTACAGTAACCAAACCACCGGCTCCCATCTTCACCAGTTAAGACAAAGGAGAAGGTTTCACTGAAAAAAACAGTCAATAGTTTGAGATTCAAACAACTACTTATGACATTCCTTGGAACAAGCAATTAAAAATTAGTGTCTAGCAGCAGCAATTTTGTGATGTAAGAGGAAGCATTGATATTATATTTACTGCAAGTCATGTTCTTCCTGAGGGAAAATTCTCGAATTCTCAAAGGTCTAGCCCTTGAGAATATCTTGCTTTATACTGGAGTGAGAGAACAGGTATGGGATGAGCTGCTGAAGCCACCACCTCCTTCACTTTCTTATTTATCCGGTCAGCGATTAATCAAGTCTATTTTCCTTTTGTTGAATGCTCAGCTTAGCCAAACACATAGGTAAGCTAAAAAGGATTTTAATAAGCTAGTCTTCCCTTCCAAATTCTATTTAGTTTTGAGAGGTCATATGCAATAGTGACAGGCAAAAGATTATGTTCTTAATACATAAAAATTAATATCTCATTAGAAACATAGGCAAAAGATAAAATGCACAGATAACTTACAAAATGAAGACCTAGAGAGGCCCAAGAAATAAATTCATTAACAATCAAAAGGAATTCAAATCTGAACAACATTATATACATATGTCTATATATGGCCAAGAATTCAAGGTTGGAAGGGAATATCTCAAAACACTTCCAGTGATTATCTCTGAGTAAACCAGAATGCCAGTGATTTCTAATTTTTGCTTTTTATTTACTTCTCTGTATTTTCCATATATTTTAGAATGAACACACATAACTCTTGGGGAGAGGGAAAAGCCAACCATGGAGCAGCCAGGTCAATATGAAAGAAGCTGCCTATGTGGTCAGCAGTGCAACTGACAGCACAAAAGCATCAGGATTGNAGGGCTGACAAGGATATGGAGCAACAGGAACTCTCATACACTGCTGGAGGAAGTTTAACTTGGCACAACTACTTTGGAAAAGCTTGACTTTACTTACTAAAGTTGAAGATATGTTTGCTTTATGACCCAGCAATTCCATTTCCAAATATTTGCCCATAAAACTGCACGCACATATGTACCAAGGGTCCTGAACAAGAATATTTATAGCACCATTATTAATAATAACTCCAAACTGGAAACAACTCAAACGTCCATCAACTGTAGAATGGATGAGAAAATTGCAGTACATTCACACAATGGATTACTATACACAATCAGAATGATCAAACTACTGTTAAACTCATCAACATGGGTGAATCTTAAAGATATAATGTTGCTTGAAAGAAGCCAGACTAAGAAAAAAAAAAGAAAAGAAAAATACTGCTGTATGAATCCATTTATATCAAGCTTAAAACCAGGCAAAATTGAACTACATTGTCTAGGGATACATGCTCAGGATGTTAAGTTATAAAGAAAAACAAGAAAATGAGCATCAAAAAAGTCAAGATAATAGTTACCTTTTGCAAGGAGTGGGGAAGAGAACAGTGATTAGAGGAAAGCATGAGGGGAACTTCCCTGGCAGTCCAGTGGAGAAGATGCCGAGCTCCCAATGCAGGGGCAGAGGTTTGATTCCTGGTCAGGGAACTAAGATCCCACATGCCACACAGTGTGGCCAAACAATAAATAAGAATAATTAAAAAAAAATTTTTTTAACAAGAAAAAGAAGGCATGACGAGGACTTTGTTTCCATGGCTGTAATGTCTCTATTCTATTCCAATGTTGGTTACCATTAGCATTCACTTTGTGATAATTAACTGAGCTACACATTTTGTTTTGGGCACTTATCTATATGTATGTTATATTTGAAAGAATTTAAAAATTAACCCAGAGTAGTTTTTGTGCATGATTAAAAAAAAAAAAAGACCTATTCTTCAGAATAACACAAGAATTAGCCCATGGTTCAATGCTATAAATAAGATATAAGTTCAGATTCACGTGTACTATAGTATTTTTCTCATTTTAATAAGCAGATACAAAAATATGATAGCATAACAATAATAAGTATATATTATTATTAATTAATGACACATCTGTCACTGTTAAAAATCACTTGTTTTCATTTGCCAGAGCTCCAATCTTTTTCACAGGTACGAATTCTCCCATATTACCTCTTCAATGGGTAGGTCCTGGAGCTGTGGTAAGGAGCAAGACAGGATTCCAATAAGGAATGGAGTGGGTGAGCACACAATGTCAATCATAGAGGCTGGCAGGACTGGGATGTAGGTGTGCTGCCAGGTGAACGGATACAGTGTGGCAACCGCTGCATGACCACATTTTGACAGGGTGCTAGCCAGAGGAGAAAGCAAACTGATGTCACACAAACAGCAACCTATGGTGGGCATGTCAGGTATGACATTACAGGATCACAAACTGGTGCCAGTGATCGCAGATGAACAATTCTGTGATTACTCATTAACATTCTATTTAAGTTTTTAACTTAATTTTCTGAAAATCTTTAATCTCAACCCAGTTGTTTCCCACAATTTATATTGCTAAAAACTAGTGTATACTCAGAGAAGCAATACCAATTTTTAACGAGTTTCAACAAAACACATTTTGAAGGTAAATTAATTGCAACCCTCAAAAGCAACTGGTATAGCTGAACAAAAATAGCTTTTGGATTATCCATGCTACATCATTAAGTAACTGAGGTCCTACCTAAATGTTTTTTTTTTTTTAATATGGCCAAATTCTAAAATCCTAAGAACAAGTAAAACCCCAGTCTGATGTGACATATATTACTTATTTCTCACCTTAGGCTGTTGGCGACAAAGATTACCCTCCGCTCCAAAAGGAGAGAGGCACAGACTCGAATGAGATGGCACACGCTCAGGCACTTAAAGAGACACTCAAAATCAACATGCTCCAGCCGTGAGTCCAGTGGTCGGCACAGCTCAATGGACTGAAATGCAAACATTTCAATCAGGGGAGCTGAGGTGGGAAAAGATCCCTAGTGACAATACTAATGGACCATCACTCTTGTACAGATTAAATTCAAGAGAGGGGCTGCTGCAGGTTTGTGAAGCAGCCTACACTGATCTCAAGACTTAATACTTTAGTTTCATGCCATAATTTCTGGTGAAATCTTTCATCCCACCGAACAACATTTATCATATTGAAATTGACCTCATGCAGGTCAACTTATGAGTGGTTCAATCTATGAATGGTAGAGAAACCTCTGGTTCTTGGAGTCTAGGATCAACAATCTCACCGATGAACTGGATGTTTCTCTAGTGCTTCTGGGACTGAAACTCACTCTGTGCAATTTATGAAAAGGAGAAAGGTTTCTATCACGTAAGGTCTACTAGTATAAGGACTGCTTTTCGGCAGCTAGCGAGTCTCCTCAAAATTAACTAACTTACCCCATCTCCAGCCCCAGGGAGGTAGCTCTTCACTGTGATAGTGCGTCCAGGAGCTGGGAAAGGAGCTTCCATGACACTTCTCATGAAGGGGTAAACTAAAGCTGGAGACATTTCTCTTCTTTTCTCTACTTCGTCCAGAATCTACATACACAAAACATATCTTTTTTTTTTTTTTAATTAAGGACTCAGTTCAAAACCATAAAAGAATCCCAGTAAAGGAACTGAAAAACTGGGTGCACAAACTTGAAAATAATACGATCACCCGATTTTAAGACAGATAAGCTTCTGCTACCTTTAATAAAAGTTCATTAAAGGCTTCTTTTCTCTTGGAGGTATCTTAAAATTTCTAAGTTACTAAAATAAATCAATTTAATTTTAGAAAGGAGCCCCTTTTTATATCATCAAGGAAGGGACAAAGAAGGTAACACAATAATATCCTGCAGTTTGGTGCCTGGGAAAGACATGAGACAAGATAAACTTCAGGCAAAGTTCCGCTTTAAGCAGCAAGATTTAGCAAACCAAAATGAGGATTATAGGGCAACATCATGTGGTTTAGAAATCTAAGTTTAAGCCTTCAAACCTGTAGTTCGAATCTACTAATGGAAAGCCCTTTCTAAAGTAGAATGTTAAAAGTCTATGCCACTTAACATTGCCTAGTGAAGTCATCAGAAACACAGATGTACTCAGAGCTCAGAAAGGACACCACCTTTCACAGCACCCATTCTCCGCTCACCTTTGAAAAAAGGTTGAAGCAGCCTAGGCGACTGACCATGCAGTATACCTCAGGGAGTCGCTTTCCTTTGCCTTCTGGCTAAACAACAACAATAACAAGAAAGCAAAAATTAAGTAGCACAAGTCTTTACTAATTTGGACTATTAATACCTCTTAATACTCCTTAGTATAGAGTAGGAACCAAAGGTCTCATTCTCAGTGAACACTGAAAGATGGAAAAATGCTAAAAAAAAAAAAAAAAAAGATGGTATGATTCATTCCAGCTTAATGAAGGCATCTAAGCAAGAAGAAAGTAATTCAGAGCTCCCTCGACTAGCTCATTGTACTCCATTCCTCAAACATAAGCAGACTGACTTCAGCTACAATGTCAGTGCTTTCATTATCTATTAGAGAAAAACAAATAAAATAAATTCATACCCTTTCTATTCCAAAACACTCTGTGGCTAACCTCCACCCTGCTCTTACTGTTTAAAGCTAACACAGCTTCTTTGTAATACACAGATCATTGAGTAGCCCCCAGACTCACCTAGAAACTATGCTTCTGAGGTTCCTAGTCTGACTCTACTGTTTCTCGACCAAAGCTGCCTGGACCACAGGTCTGGGACTTACCAAGAGCTTCTTACAGTAACCAAACCACCGGCTCCCATCTTCACCAGTTAAGACAAAGGAGAAGGTTTCACTGAAAAAAACAGTCAATAGTTTGAGATTCAAACAACTACTTATGACATTCCTTGGAACAAGCAATTAAAAATTAGTGTCTAGCAGCAGCAATTTTGTGATGTAAGAGGAAGCATTGATATTATATTTACTGCAAGTCATGTTCTTCCTGAGGGAAAATTCTCGAATTCTCAAAGGTCTAGCCCTTGAGAATATCTTGCTTTATACTGGAGTGAGAGAACAGGTATGGGATGAGCTGCTGAAGCCACCACCTCCTTCACTTTCTTATTTATCCGGTCAGCGATTAATCAAGTCTATTTTCCTTTTGTTGAATGCTCAGCTTAGCCAAACACATAGGTAAGCTAAAAAGGATTTTAATAAGCTAGTCTTCCCTTCCAAATTCTATTTAGTTTTGAGAGGTCATATGCAATAGTGACAGGCAAAAGATTATGTTCTTAATACATAAAAATTAATATCTCATTAGAAACATAGGCAAAAGATAAAATGCACAGATAACTTACAAAATGAAGACCTAGAGAGGCCCAAGAAATAAATTCATTAACAATCAAAAGGAATTCAAATCTGAACAACATTATATACATATGTCTATATATGGCCAAGAATTCAAGGTTGGAAGGGAATATCTCAAAACACTTCCAGTGATTATCTCTGAGTAAACCAGAATGCCAGTGATTTCTAATTTTTGCTTTTTATTTACTTCTCTGTATTTTCCATATATTTTAGAATGAACACACATAACTCTTGGGGAGAGGGAAAAGCCAACCATGGAGCAGCCAGGTCAATATGAAAGAAGCTGCCTATGTGGTCAGCAGTGCAACTGACAGCACAAAAGCATCAGGATTGATGGCTCAGAGATGAGAGTGGCGATCAGGCTAAACTGGTTGTGAGAGGCAGCAGCTTAGTCTGGAAGCAACGCGGCGTGAAAAGGCACCGCCACTTAGGCAACAGCTGAGGCTGTCTTCCAGCAGGTCATCAGCATGTGATATGGTTCACATAATCATGCTTTTCAGCCTAAATACATGACCAGTAATTCCAGTTTTGAAAGAAGCAGTCATCTATTTACAAGTAGGATATGAGATGATGATGTCTTATTAATTGAAAATAGTAATTTCCTCTAGATACTGGGAAGAAATTTCTTATAATTCCTTTCCAATATACTTACACTTTCCAAACTCCAGCCTCCTTTTTGTACAAGTCTGACAGGGGAACATACAATTTGGGCTATAGCTTTTTCTAACAATTTGAAGGAGATACAAGATGCAGACACTGCCATGTTTTATTTTCGTTTTTAAGTTCAGTATTTTTTTCCTTTTATGTCCACTTGGTGGCATTTCTGATTGTATGTAAAGTGGAACTTTTTTTCCTGCAGAATTGGCAAACTGAAGAGACTCTCAAACTTGTTTTCCCGTTAACACTGTGCTTTTCTTTTGGGAGCCCCACATAGGAAATGTCCTAATTCTTTTCCTTCCTTCCCTGCCACAGAGTACACATAGCTTCACTACTGGTTCTATCTGTTTCTCGAACATTTTGATTCTACTTTTGCAGTTTCAACAAACAGAAATCAGATAAAGTAGTCTATTTACCTCTTGAGTTCTGAGGTTGGCAGCCAGTCCTTTGAATCAGGAAAACAAAATTTGGGGATAACTTTGAGCCTCTCTTCAGTGTCTCTGGATTGCTTAAAGCCATGATCACCCTGAAAAAAATAACACTGGAAGTGACTAATATTCTATGTAAGTGGAGTGTAGAAATAAAAAACTCAGCCTGTTCTCAGGAAAAGGGTATCCAATAAGTCGAGATGTAGAAATAAAAAACTCAGCCTGTTCTCAGGAAAAGGGTATCCAATAAGTCGAGGTAGCAACCCACTCCAGTACTCTTGCCTGGAAAATCCCATGGACAGAGGAGCCTGGTGGGCTGCAGTTCATGGGATCGCGAAGAGTCAGACGCGACTGAGAGACTTCACTTTCAGTTTTCACTTTCATGCATTGGAGAAGGAAATGGCAACCCACTCCAGTGTTCTTGCCTGGAGAATCCCAGGGACGGGGGAGCCTGGTGGGCTGCTGTCTATGGGGTCGTACAGAGTTGGACATGACTGAAGTGACTTAGCCGCAGCAGCAGCAGTTATCTCAGAGTGGTTTTGTGCAGTTTAATAAAACAGGAGGGCCAAGACTGTTAATCACTGAAATTTTCTAAGGAACAATTTCTAAGTAAGAAGAATTCTGTTTTTATATAGAGAGGGTACTTGAGGAGATCCTATAATCTGATGTAAGAGAGAAACTATTGAAAACAGTTTCTTATCTAGAGAAAGAATCTTAATTCAAGTATTCACATACTAGTCAGAATATTTTTATGAAACATGGACTATAAAATAAATGAAAATCTACGTTATAATATACTGATAGCAAAAACCTAGTCAGCTCAAGATACTCTCTGATCAATACTCCAAGATGTTTTGAAAAGTGAGATGACCATTACTTAGAAAAAATAGTATTTTTAGAATCCACCCCACATATAATCATTTCCCTTAGCATGTAATCTTTGTTACCTAATTATGGGTTTGCGACTTCCTGTAAAATTCTAGCATGGAAGACCCTTTTGTGCAAGTTTGGTGTTATACTTTAGAGAACAGTCTAAATTTAGTCAAGTCAAAAGACATTTAAAAATTAGTACAAAAATAAGCAGATAAATCTAATTACCATATTGCCTTCATTTAACTAATATCAATGACGTATCTTTTAATTTCTAAAACAAAACAGGGTTTTTGATTTTGTATTCAAAGGCATGTTTCCTCATGCACGAGAATCTTGGGGATAAGTGTGGACATTCACAGGTGCTCAGGGACCCTGACTAACAATCTGGTGCACAACTGACCCACCAGCTGCAGGGTTTTCCCTCAGGCCAGGCGCAGGACTTAAACCCTGTGTCCTGACTAGGGGTAGGGAAGTTGAGCCGGGTAACTCCCTTACCATGAGCCCGCCACTCCAACCCACAGCAGCTGGGCCACCCTCAAGGGGCTGTAGCCTCCACACAGGCACATGCTCAGTACTTGGACTGGGGGTGATGAAAACGCTTGCACCTCTAGACCACTCACTGAATAGGAGTAGCAATGCCCAAGGCAGGGCATTTAGACACTGCATTAAGGCATTAAGCAAGGCCATGCGTTGCTTAAGACACTGCGGGGTTAATGCTTGCCTGATCCTGACCCTCCCCATGCATACCACAGAGGGTGGCAGCAACCAATGAGTGAGGCTGGAAAGGGAGAAGCCTGACGGGACCTGGGGAACCAAGAAGTAGGAGTGAGGACACCTAGAGAACCCATTTTGGGGAGGAAACAGGTGAGACCATGCATGAAGCCAGGGTTTAAGACTTTGGCACATGCCCCACTGTCTCATCAGACCTCACTCCTCACTTACAAAACACAAATTCAAGTATAAATTGAGAGTTTCCTGTGGAGCAGGGCTCTTCTAGGAGAGAGATGCCTTTTGTGACTGCACTGGTCACATACCCATGAAGTCAGTCCTGCTCCTTACTCAGCTTCAGTCAGTTCATGCCACTTAGGAATGTGGGCTGAGTGCTGACAGTCTTTCTAGTTTCTCAGGAAAAAGCCGAAATACAGATTTCTATGCGAAATTTGACATTTAAACAAAAAACTGACAACAAAAACTTTATTATTATTTTATTACTATATTATGGCAACCCCCCCAAAATATGTCTGTGGGCTTAATAAGCTTTGTAAGCCTTGATGTAATGATCATGTTCTTTATTTTTACAGCTGCAAAGCTCAGAGCCACATTTAGAGTCTATTTTGTAAGCTCTGTGAGGGCAGGGACCAAGAAGATCTATTTTAGTTGTGTTCTCAACATGTAATCTTGGCAAAAAAGTAGGTATTTATGAAATACTGATGAAATAAATGAATGAATGATTTTGTGGAAAAGGCAGAGTAAAGGAAATAATACTGTTAATAATAGTAACAGTGCTAGTAATAGTATCATGTGCTTACTATGTGCCAGAAACTGCATTAAGCATGTTATATACATTATCTCATTAAATCCTCACTAATACGGGATAAGATTATATTGTGCTACTATATGCTAGACACTGTTCTTAGTGCGTTATATTAATTATTGTATAATGAGCTCATTTAATCCTCACCAAATGGGGTAGACACTGTTACGATTACCCCTCCTTCACCAATGAAGAAAACAAGATGCAGACCACTTTAACTGTTCTAAGTCACAGAGTTAATAAGTGGCAATTGCAGACAGTTGGCTCACAGTCCGTGCTCTGAACTGCTACCTTACTCTGCCACGTTTATCATTCCCCTCATTAAAAATGGGGCTTCCCTGGTAGCTTAGAGGGTAAAGAATCTGCCTGCAATGCAGGAGACCTGAATTCAATCCCTGGGTCGGGAAGAGCCCCTAGAGGAGGGCATGGCAACCCATTTTAGTATTCTTGCCTGGAGAATTCCACGGACAAAGAAGCCTGGTGGGCTACCTCCCATGGAGTCAGAGTCACACACGACTGAGCAACTTTCACTCACTCACTCACTCTCATTAAGAAGGAAAAAATTGAGGCTTTGTAACTCGCTAAAGGTCACTTAGCAAGCAGTAGAGCAAAAAACCCAACTTGAATAATGAGTTTTATTCCCCATTGGTTGCAGCTCACGCCTGACACAAGATATCATCAGATTCATGTCCTACAAGAAGTATACAGTTAGTAAAAGGTGATGCAGACAACAGTAAACAGGAGGAGAGGGATAAATACAGAGAGATACAGGAAGGGCATCCGTTCCTGGATGCCTCATGGTCTCTATGCACCTACCTTGCTAGGGAATTGTTGTATGACCTGGGGAACGTAGCTTGCTTCTGACGGCTTCTTCTGTAGAGACACCACCACAAAAAGTTCAAAGAGTTGCTGCTCCTGTAATTCAATCAGATCCCGCTCTAAAGTCTGGTAGTGCGGATTCCTCTTGGAAGACTGCTGCAGTTGTGCTATGCGCTTGTGGCGACCTGCGATGAGATCATGGAGCATTGTCTTCCTTTGTAGCCCTACCTTCCCCCTAGCACCCAGAGGTCATGACCCATGCGGGGCTAACCTTCATTCAGTGGTTGTTAATGAATGTTGACTAATGAACATCTGCACCCAGACGTGCTTGTCAGGGCTATGACACACGTGGAGGACAAGTGCAGATTCTCACAGGCACCTGGGGGCTCTGCAGCGGGACTGATGTTCTGTGTCCCAACTGATACCTAGGCATGTCCCAACACATACTCTGTGTTATCCCATCTTTCATGGCATGACACCAGTAAAAGCACTGGCCAGACCACAGATGCCACTGCTGAGACCATGAAATCATAGGTGGGGGAAAAGATCTGATAAAATAATTGAGTCCTATAGAAGGTAAGTACATAAAGAGAAAATTTTTATAAAATTAAAACAAAACTATCGTCACATGAAACAAACTGTTGTTTTCCCTTCTCTCTTTGACATGTATTATGAATGATGGACATATATCAATAAATGGTGCTAAACACAAGAGGAAAAGATATTCATTAGCAGATTGTTTCTCGAAAGAAAGAATTTATAGAAGCATACTATTTATACAGTGAGAGCAATCCCACTCAAAAGTGGATAACATTTATCCTTTATTCTCATCGCCCTAAATTCTGGATAATTTGGGATAGTCTCCACTAGGGGAGATGCAGTACTTGCAGAAGAAATAATCTAAGGATCTCAGAGATTTGCTTATGTGTCATTCTAAGCCAGTGACTGAAAGACTCACCCTCTAATTGTTTTGCCCTTCTTTCGAGATATGATGCATTCTGCCCCAAAGAAGTTATGATGTGGATCAAAATATTAAGAACACTTAAAAAAGTGCTCTAGGCAAGGCTTCTTACTCCAAAGGGCTTAGCTCATATCAAGAAAATTTTAGGGCCTGATTCTCAGTAGCGACAGCACTAAGTTAGTCATCTTTACACATCCAAGTTGAACTTGATGATGACTTAGGTTTCACCTTAAATCAGGCTACTGAATCAAACACCTGAAGCAACTGAGGCTGCTGGTAGGACCACATGATCATTAATCATAAAGTCAGAATATCAGACTTGGAACTGCCCTGTTCTTGGCTTTGATAATTCATGTCCCCTACTTTTTCCATGCCTCAGATAAACAGAAACGAAATAATTTGCTGTGAAAATCCCTTAGATGCAGGATACAAAGCCTTTGAGTACTTGAACAAGTACAACCAAAAATGCATGGCGTAGTTTATACAGAAAGTAAATGGCACAATAATTTAGAATATAAATGCCTACGAATAAGAAACAGATCAGTGTTGCCTATCTCAATGTCAGAGGTAGCTAAGACACTGAATGAATTACACTTGAATGACTATGAAAAAATCAGATATTTTTGTCTCAGAGGATGACTCATATGCTCTGTTTTGTTTGCTGGGAAATGGCTGCATATGTGTCTGAACACGCAGCTCTGCCGCTCCCCTCAGAACATTCCATCTTAAGAACTATATAGGTTTGCCTCACACCACCATGGGAGATTTTTTAAACTTTTTATTTTGTATTGAGGGATAGCTGATTAACAATGTTATGACAGTAAACAGCAAAGGGACTCAGCCACACATATATACATGTATCCATTCTCAATTATGGGAGATTTTGAATGCTGTCACAACATCTGACAGTGTATTGGTTAGTTCCCTAAATCTCAACAGATCTTATAATGAAGAAATCACCGACAAAGTGAAACTTGGTGTAGAAAACATATGCTTCATCACAAAGGTAGGTGCGACTCCACCTATAACCAGGATCATCACGCGAAAGGGAGCAGCCCCACTGACTCACTCACTCTTTGGTAGATACTCGGCATCACTTTCGTACCCACCGGGTTCACCTGAAAAGAAAGAATTTCCATTTGTATTGCCCAACAACAGCAGGAAGAACACGAGGAAGAGAATAATGGAAAAGTTCCATAGACCTGGAGACTTAAGAGCAAGGAATAATAAGAAGGCTGAAACTTTCTCCAAACCACTTAGCTGTATCAAGGCTGAGAAGAAACTACTCCATTCCACCTTCTTCCCACACCCACTTCCCTCCTTAATTCCTCTTGCACCCCTAAATCTAGACTTTAACAGCAGTTCAAACTAACTGCAAGAAGTCTTAGAGTAGATTCTATTTCTACATTCATAGCATGTAGACATATTTGTCTTTTGATTCCCAAATAAGGTATCACAGGTAAAAGCATCAACCTGGCTAACCAAAAGTCTCAACATGGAACAAACTATGAGTTTAGATTAACAAGAAAATGTGAAGTTAAGAAAGATTACCAAATGAGTTTATGAAGTAACATTCTACCTCTTTTAAGATGTTTCTAAGCCACCTTGAAGGCCAAACTGAACTGAACTTTACTCTGAATTCTTACAGTACTCAGATGGCTTTGAACTACTCTCATTTTCCAAAATTGGATTTTAAGGATTTCAGAACTAAGGGGTTTTGCTTTCAGAAGGGAATATTCTGTACAATACGAGGTGTATTGTCAATTTATAAAACAACAACAACAAAGCAACCAAAAGATAAAACATTGTAAACAAGTGAATGAAAAATTTCTAAATTAAATTTTAAAAGTTAAAGCAAAATTTTAAATTTTAAAATGTAAAGAAAGGGCAAAAGTATCAGGAAAAACAAGGATTAGGAGTTGTAAATGAAAAATGTATGTAAGTCTGATTGTATAAAAATATAAAATTTCTAATCTAACAAAAAATCATTAGTAAATTCAAAAGGCGAATAACCTGGGAAAATATTTGTAATATACATTGTAGATACCAGGCTGTCTTCTTAATATTCAAATAGCTGCCATAAATGAATATGGAAAAACAGCACAACAAAAGATGAATAAAAGGTAAGAATAGGCAATGTATAGAAAAAGACTGATAAATCTTGATAAACATAACTGTCCAAATTCATAATTAAAGAAACATAAATTAAGACGATAAGTAAGAATAAGTAAGATTTTCAACCATGATACTGGTAAAAAACAAATATCTCTAATTCTAAGATAATGAGGAAAATATAATTTTCAAAAGTTGTTCATAGAAATGTAAAGTGTTACAATCTATTTATGAGACAGTTTGGTTAGCAGTTATAAAAATATTAATTTATGTGTTCTTTAAAGTATGTGTGCTTTAAGTCCACTGCTAAGAGCTCATTCTATAGATGTATTCTAACCAATACACAAAATTATATATAAGTAAAAAGTGTACATCACAGCATTGTTTGAAGAGAAAAAAACCTGTATCTCTTTATAAACCTTAATTATCCACAGATTAAATAAAATGTTAGAAACAGCTAAATAAATTCTTTTACATTTATACAAAGAAATGCAGTACAGATATGTGGATCTCTGTGTGCTGATACCGAAAGAGCTCCAAAGTATATTAATTATACTTTTTTTTTGAAAAAAAGCAAGACGTAGTATAAAGTTATTTGGGGAGAAAAAACATTTGCATTACCTAAAATTTTCTGGTAGTAGCAGAAAGTTCTAGAAACACTGGCTTTCCATTTTATCTTATTCTTTATTACTGCAATTTCTTGCTGTGGTCATTTTAGTTTTGTAATAAGGGAGAAGAGAAGATAAAAAATGCTGCCTCTCCATAAGGCGTGAAAAGTACACAAGAGATGTTACAGAAAAGGTAGCTCTCTAAATATTGTGTACTATCTAGGTTTTACAACTTCAAACTAACTATAGTGGTACAAAGTATACTGGGGCTCTATTCTATTAATCAATAAGTAAGAATAAACACTGTGAGCTACTGAACCGTATCTATATATCCTTGGCACTAGGCACCTCTTGGGAGCCTGTGAGGTGTCTAGGGAAAAAAAAAAAAGAAAAGAAGGAGAAAATGGAAAGGGAGGAAAGGTAATTTACCTGGCAAAGACCTTACAAAAGATCATTTATATGGCTTTAACATATTCACCTCTGGGTTTTGATGACCTGCATTCCAAGACATGGAATGAAGATTAAGGGGTTTATAAGCCAATACTGAGAATCTGTAAGGATCAAAAAAGTACTAGGTTGTCCCTTTTTGATAAGTGACTTCAACACACAAAACCGTACTTTTGAAGAAGGGCAATAAATCATTTTGTGATACTTGAGAATTGAGAGTTAAGGAATGTTTAGGTTGGAACAGATTCACTAAAATCTAGCATGTACTGGCAGAGTAGGTAAATAAAATTATCTGGTTCTACGAGGCATTGTTGATACACGGACAAAAGCTTAAGGAGGAAAACAAAAACCTGAGAACTGTGACTACTGAGCCAGGAGTTCTCAAGCATGAGAGAAATTCCTCCTGTCCACTGAAGAGGCTGGCCAGAGACCGGGTAACTGCACATTTCCTTTGAGCCACGCAAAAGAAAATAAACTTGTAGGGGACTCCTCCTTTCGTGTGTATATGTTACAAGTTGGCAGTTTATGCTGTTGATTTTTTGTTCTTTTCAATAAAAACAGTAAAAGAAAGGATTTGACTCTTCAAAAACTTTTCTTAAGAGTCAAATTTACTAAAATCTTCCTAATCCATAAAGCATACAAATAAAATAACAGATCAGTGATAATGTACCTAGAGTGGCATGTCTGATGAATATACTTATCAACAGCCTGCCGTTAATCTGGGAAAATTGACAGTCTTTTCTAAGAATTTGTCCTGGTTCCAGTGTCTTGATATTTCATGTAATTTGCAATTTATAATTTATTTCCTTATCTATAAAATAATATTTGTTACATACAGTTATTTAGAAAAGACAATCATAATGTATCTGAAAGGATCCAGCAGAATATCTGGCATTACTTTTCATCTTCTGTATCTCTTTTTGAATTATACAAATAAAAAGCATTTGACTGTATCTTTATGGACATATGAAAACATCTAGAGAGGAGATAGTCAAACTGCTAAAAATCAAAAACTGAGTAATTGTTGGTGATAAAGAAGAATAAGACTTTGTGGTGTCATGTTCCTTGATTCAAATCGATGCTTCCTCTTCTCACTCAGCTTCTTATTCTGTAAAATTAGGATAGTCCCACACCTCCCAGTGTGGTCATATGTTATACACCAGAAAAAGTACATAAAGAAACTATTACTTCACTCAATTAAGTAGTAGCTATTATTATTAACAATGACCGGAAGTATTTCTTCTATAGAAGACTAAAATGTTTTAATAATTGCTTCTGAAAATATGAAAATTCACATCTTAAATGGTGACAGGATGATTTTAATCATCACAAAGAAGAAAGAGCTTTGAATTGTTGAACGCAGTTTATTTTCACATAGTTCACTCGTAGAATGAGGAAAAGATTTTCAATGGAAATTAAGAAATTTCTGTCTTTGGAAGTCCTTGCAAAAATATGAAACATTCTTCTCTGGTATCATTTGGCTGTTGTTTCTCACCTATGAATCTCATAAATAAAAATTGCTAACTTCTACATATTCTGTGCCAGACAAGCAAGTTTGTTGTAAAGAAAAGTCTAATAGTTCATTATGAATGTTGAAAGATTCTCAGTCAAGACAATCTAAGTTTTATCTAGGCATCCGAAGGACAAAACTACTGAACTTATTAGATGACTATAGGTTGAATACCACATACCTTCATTATACATACACTTAATATTTTCATTTCTTCATTGAACGAGTCTACGCTGACAAAAGACTATAAATCAAAGGACTATAAAATATGGGTGAAATCTGTCTGTGAAAAATCATTCTCATTGGTTTATAACTATTTTAAAATTTATTTACTTATTCATCCAGTAGTTATTACTTGGTAAAGAGTCAGACATGACTTAGTGAGTGAACATCAACAACCAGAACTAAATAAAAGGGATTTGAGGAAGAACAAGAAATAATCCCTTATTAAAGAAGTTTTATGTTTAAGTGGGAGAGACAGGAAAGTAAACCAAAAATTATAATTCACATCAACCATTAAATTATATAATGATCTGCCTAACATATGCTAATAGCTATGGACAGCTGGAACAATTCTTACCTTTAGAGGGAGGTACATCTTTTCCAGTGTAAGGGTGTAACTTGACCCTTTTCTTCCCTCTCTTAGACTCAAATATATCTTCTATTTTTAATACAAGCTAAAAAAAAGACCAGAAAAGTACAAGTTAAAACAAACACCAACAAGTTTTGTAGCTTGATAATATTAACTTATTAGTGATTCTCATTCAGAGAAAGATCCATTTTAAAAATAAAACCTTTACATTTTTCAATTTTGAATCTAAAATTATCTTTAGTAAGGTGACAAGCTATTCTAATACAAAATACATTTAATATGGGTAAGATAAGTGGGAAAGGATATTTCCTTTCTAGAGGAATTCAGCACAGGCTCCTAGAGAGACTGCTTGTCATTCCATGTCACAACATGCAGGAAATCTGGCTACTGCACTCTCTGTATTGACCAAGCCTCACCAATGGGCTCAAGTTTTTGCATGCCCAGAGTAAGAAATGAGACACTTATTCATTTGGAAGGCAGGGTGAGGCGCAGTTATTTTTGCTCCCATGAACTTTTGCAAAAAGAGGATAACCACACTTAGAAAGTTTTAGTCAAAAGAAATACTCTTTTTACTACCAGGAACACTAATATAACAATTTATTTTAGAAACATGTCATAAGAGTAGGAGATTCTCAAATATGTATAAATACAAAAACCATGTTCCATTTAACATGCATTATTCATTATAATTCTTTATTTGCTTCTGGGAAGTATGTATAAAAGAGAGCAAGAGAGAGATACAGATTGGGCTTTAAAAGAAGGAAAGATCAACAGCTACTTTTAAAAGGAGAAACTGATTAGGTTTTCTATGTATATTTTTCCTTTCTTAAAATTCCACGTTTTGTCTTAACTATTAATCTTGATTTAACATATTTAGTGTCCAGAATTAACAACTGTTAGGAGCATTATATTAATGTAAGATGATAACCAACAAAGTTGCTTGGGAAAATGCTCTTTTTTCCTTTGTCCTTGTCTCTCTAGCAATCCTGGCAATCCATAAGCAGTGAGTCAGTCCACTGCAAGAAAAATAACATGTGAGAAACATGTGCTTTAAATACACAGATTATTCCCACATTTTTCGATGAGTTTATTCTTTTAAAAGATTTTTCTTTAATGATATTTGTAGCTGTAATTCAAATGAAAAGTTACCCATATTCTTAAATATTAGCATTATAAACAAATATGAGGATCCAGACATATAAAATTATTGTTAGGGGTTATAGGAAAGATGTTTGAGAGTAAACATGCATTTTGGGTACACAAGGATCAAAAATAGTAAAAATATTCATGTACATTTGAGAAGTATACTCAAAAGTGTATTGAAATGTTATAAAGGAAAGGGAACTATCTATTCCAGAAATATGAGATAAAATAATAAAATTAAAATTTTGATTGTGAGCTAGGAAGAGGAGCCTAAAATTACCTTCTAGCTAGAGAAAATACTGTAGAATATTCTTCTTAAGAATGATGGAAACCATATTGCTATGTACACACTAGAGACAAACAACATAAAACATTAGGAAATCTACTCTAGCAAACAATCCCACACAGATTTCCACAGTAGAGAAAGAAAGGAAGGGTGGGGAAGAGGCATATGGACTAGATCAGTTATTTTCAAACTATGAAACCAGTTTCCCTTCCAGGGAGAGCTCTAGTCATCAAAGAGGAAATAAGCAAAAACTGCTTTCCTCATGGAATGTTATTCCCAAAGACAGTCCAAAACCAAAATTTATATTGCAGATGGAATATCCTACAGGGGTTTAATCCAACAAGGCTTACAAACAGAAATGCTAACAGTTTGTTTCTGCCTGACAATCAAGAATTCCAAAAACCATTCTGTCTTCCTTACTTCTCAAAAAAAAACCTTTGGGAAAATATTAGAACAGGAAAAGTTGAATCATCTTACTTATAATCAGAAAGACAGCAAGCTTTGAGTACGCAGGGGATCCACAGTACATAAACACTAAGGGACGAAATCAAAAGCACTGCAAATTTCCTCGGGTCTCATTGAACTCCACAATCCACAATTTCTAAATATTTGCTAATGTTATTCCAAGAATCATATCTTAATACAATTCCTTATGTGACTGTGATCTAGCTCCTGTGAACACATGATCTGTTCTGTTGTGCCAGCATGATTTATCAAAGAGAACTATGCAGAATGCCTGGCACTTCTTTTTTTCTGGAAGTATAGCTGATTTACAATGTTGTGGGCTTCCCTGGTAGCTCAGCTGGTAAATAATATGCCTGCAATGCAGGAGACCTGGGTTAGATCCCTGGGTTGGGAAGATCCCCTGAAGAAGGGAACAGATATCCACTCCAGTATTCTGGCCTGGAGAATTCCATGGACTGTATAGCCCATGGGGTCACAAAGAGTCAGACAGGACTAAGCGACTTTCACTTTCATAGCTGATTTACAATGTTGTGTTAGTTCCTAGTGAATAATAAAGTGATTCAGTTATACATTATATATACTTTGTTGTTGTTGCTTAGTCATTAAGCCCTGTTGACTCTTTGTGATCCCATGGACTATAGCCCATCAGGCTCCTCTGTCCATGGGATTCTCCAGGCAAGAATACTGGAGTGGGTTGCCATTTGCTCCTCCAGGGGATCATCCCGACCCAGGGATCAAACCCGCATCTCCTGCATTGGCAAGTAGATTCTTTATCACTGAGCCACCTGGGAAGAAGCCCTATATATTATGTATATCCTGGCAATTCTTTAAACCTCTGATTTTTAAGTATTCCTCACCATACACAGAAAAATAAACACCTGAAAATTTTTTTTCCAGAGAGATCAGTTTAATGCTTTTAAAAAAACTCTGTGTCTTTAACACTTCACATGTTAAAGAGGAAAGGGCAGGAAATGGATCAGAAGAATTAAAGTAACTGTGGAAACAGTATTTCCCAAGGAACCAATCAGCAGTTACTAAACCAAGAAACAGCTATGACTTTTGTTTAAAGTTAAAATCAGATACAAAAATCATGGGCTAAATGTATACATATAACTAATTGAGATGGGGTTAAGGGAAGAAATACTATTGAAAAGATTTCATTTCTTCACTTCAGCATGCTGCTGCTGCTAAGTCGCTTCAGTCATATCCAACTCTGTGCGACCCCATAGACGGCAGCCTTCCAGGCTCCGTCTATGGGATTTTCCAGGCAAGAGTACTGGAGTGGGATGACATTGCCTTCTCCATTTCAGTATAGTAATCCTGAAAACATTCTGAATTACAGAAGAACAGAGTAACATAAAGAGTTTTTAAATATTTTCATATAATTTCTTAAGTGTCTCTCTTAAAAATATTATGTATTACAAATAACCCAAGTTTCTTCATTTTGGTTCAATGGCTCTCATCAAGATGATTTACACACTTACTTCCTTTTCTCCTTTGAGAGAGAAGTCATTTTTTCAGTATAATTGGCAAAAATTTATATTTCTAAAAGTAAAATTTCTTTTTTCTTTCCTCTGAATGAAAATTTTTGGCATATACTTTGTCATTACTGAAAATTTATAAACTCAGGCACAAACCTGAGTTAACTTTGGCTATTACACAAATGAGTGAGAATCACTGAAGCCAGCCTAATAGAAGGTTCTTTCACA
The DNA here is from genome assembly GCA_006410615.1 of Neotragus moschatus. Lineage (NCBI taxonomy): Eukaryota > Metazoa > Chordata > Mammalia > Artiodactyla > Bovidae > Neotragus > Neotragus moschatus. Next base: position 797,163 of record SJYA01000592.1, read on the forward strand.
TGAGATTTGAGTGCTTCTTTCACGTGGGCAGCTGATTTTAATGAGAACTAAGGTAACTGGAACGGAGAAGGCAATGGCACCCCACTCCAGTACTCTTGCCTGGAGAATCTCATGGATGGAGGAGCTTGGAAAGCTGCAGTCCATGAGGTCGCTGAGGGTCAGACATGACCGAGCGACTTCACTTTCACTTTTCACTTCCATGCATTGGAGAAGGAAATGGCAACTCACTTCAGTGTTCTTGCCTGGAGAATCCCAGGGACAGGGGAGCCTGGTGGGCTGCCATCTATGAGGTCGCACAGAGTCAGACACAACTGAAGTGACTTACCAGCAGCAGCACAGTAACTGGAAAAGGTCAGTTTTCATTCCAATCCCAAAGAAAGGCAGTGCCAAGAATGTTCAAACTACCACACAATTGTACTCATTTCACATGCTAGCAAGGTTATACTCAAAATCCTTGAAGCTACGTAGGCTTCAACAGTACATGACCTGAGAACTTCTAGATATATATACAAGCTGGATTTCGAAGAGGCAGAGGAATGAACAAATTGTCAACATTCATTGGATCATGGAGAAAGCAAGAGAGTTATAGAAAAATGTATACTTCTGCTTCATTGACTACACGAAAGCCTTTAACTGTGTGGATCACAACAAACTGTGGAAAGAAATACCAGACCACCTTATCTGTCTCCTGAGAAACCTGTATGCAGGTCAAGAAGCAATAGTTAGAACCTCACATGGAACAACTGGTTCAAATTGGGAAAGTATGACAAGACTGTAAACTGTCATCCTGCTTATTTAACTTATATGCAGAGTGCTGTGTGCTGCACTTGGTTGCTCAGTTGTGTCTGACTCTTTGCAACCCTAGACTGTAGCCCACCAGGCTCCTCTGGCCATGGGGATTCTCCAGGCAAAAATACTAGAGTGGGTTTCTATGCCCTCCTCCAGGGGATCTTCCCAACCCAGGGACTGAACCCAGGTCTCCTGCATTGCAGGTGGATTCTTTTACCATTTGAGCCACCGAGGAAGCCCAAGAATATTGGAGTGGGTAGCCTATCCCTTTTCCAGGGGATCTGTCCAACCCAGGAATCGAACTGGGATCTCCTGCATTCCAGGTATATTCTTTACCAGCTGAGTTGCTAGGGAAGCCCACATGCAGAGTACATCATGAGAAACGCCGGGCTGCATGAAGCACAAGCTGGAATCAAGATTGCTGGGAGAAACATCAACTACCTCAGATATGCAGATGATAACACTCTAATGGCAGAAAGTGAAGAGGAACTAAAAAGCCTCATGATGAGGGTGAAAGAAGAAAGTGAAAAAGCTGGCTTAAAACTCAACATTTAAAAAACTATGAACATGGCATCCGTTCCATCACTTCATGGCAAATAGAAGAGGGAAAAGTGGAAGCAGTGACAGATTTTACTTTCTTGGGCTCCAAAATCACTGCAGGTCACTACAGCCATGAAATTCAAAGGCGCTTGCTCCTCAGAGGATAAGCTATGACAAACCTAGACAGTGTATTAAAAAGCAGAAACATCAACTTTGCTCACAAAGCTCCATATAGTCAAAGCTGTGGCTTTTTCAGTAGTCATGTGTGGATGTGAGTGTTGGACCATAAAGAAGCTGAGCGACAAAGAATTGATGCTTTTAAACTGTGGTTTGAAAGGAGATCCAACCAGTCAATCCTAAAGGAAAGCAGTCCTGAATATTCTTTGGAAGGACTGATGCTGAAGCTGAAGCTCCAGCACACTGGCCACCTGATATGAAGAGCTGCCTCACTGGAGAAGACCCCAAAGCTGGGAAGGATTGAAAGCAAAAGGAGAAGGGGGCACAGGGGATGAGATGGTTAGATAGCATCACTGACTCAATGGACATGAATTTGAGCAAACTCCAGGAGATAGTGGAGGACAGAGGAGCCCAGCATGTTGTAATCCATGGGGTCACAGAGTCAGAGATGACTGAGCGACTAAACAACAACAAAGATAACCAAAATGAAGCCCTCTAAGGGCTTCCCTGGTGGCTCATATGGTAAAGAGTCTGCCTGAAATTTAGGAAAGGAGGGTTCAATCCCTGGGTTGATCAGATCCCTTGGAGAAGGGAATGGCAACCCACTCCAGTATTCTTGCCTGGAGAATTCCATTGACAGTGGAGCCTGGTGGCTACAGTCCATGGGGTCACAAAGACTAGGATATGACTGAATGACTTTCACTCACTCACTCACCTAAAATCAATTTCACAAATCCACACACATACACAGAAAAACCTTGGCAAAAGCCATTCATGCATTTTTCTTGCATGAGCAAAACTTAAAACTTAAGGCTGCTTTCCAAATCTTCTAATTCCAGTAGGTCAGTTTTATCCTGCTATTCATTTCAGTCTAAAGTTTATTTATTCTCATTTGTAGAAATGCTGAAATAAAAGTCAAAGAATGAAAATACTGGAGTTCTTACCCTTGGAAGATTTTTCCTTCTCCTGTTTGCAACTTCTCCAGCTCGGAAAAGCTTCCATTCTGTTAACGTGACTGGCAATGTAGTATCCTTTGTGAGCTTTGACTTTATATAAGCTTGTGAGTTCTTCAGTTCCATAGTCTTCCGGTGCAGGAAATGAGGTTTGGGAGGAAGCTAAAAAAGAAGAGGTATTGGTAAGGGTAAGATCATCTAGGTAATGCCTATGTTCTCAAAGTCAAAGCTATTCTCTCCCAAATATTTATCTTTCCTTTAAAATAATTTCAAATGAGGATTCTGCCTGCAATGTAGGAGACCTGGGTTTGATTCCTGGGTGGGGAAGATCCCCTGGGGAAAGAAATGGCAACCCAATCCAGTATTCTTGTCTGGAGAATCCCATGGACAGAGGAGCCTGGCAGGCTACAGTCCATGGGGTCACAAGAGCCGAACACAACTTAGTGACTAAACCACAACTACCACCACCACCAAGTGAGGATACCATACTTTCTTTTTCACTGTAAAGAAATTTCTCAGGATTTTAATCCAAAGTTCTTCTACAACAGTGTAATTGAATTTACAGAGAGCAACAGCTCAGAGTCCTCATTAGCTCAAGGCAGCCTTTGCTTTTGGGGGTGGTGAGTGCTCTCAGGGACCAGACAGGTAATTTAGGCCATAGGTGATGCAAACCTATTACAGAGCTGTGGTAACTAGAGTGAACTGAGAGGGTTATGGGTTGTCCAGAGGTGTTTACATTCAAGTTTTCTGAAGTGCTAAAGAGCAAACAAAACCTCTCCCCAAAACCAAATTTAATGATAGTTTTGTGCTGTCCCCTCAAAACAAAGAACAACAAACCCATATTTCAGTGCCTCTCAGTTTCGGCCCTAATTAAACCATTTTAACCTTTTTTTTTTTGTAGCATAAATAAGATTCGAATGGTTTTTTTATATCAGTTTTCTGGTTATACCTTGGGTGTTCTGAAAGCACTTTTAGGGGGTGGGAGCTTCCATGCTGAAGGGGATCTCCACAGGGGCAAAGGCTGCACTGGAATGTCTTCATATGGATTTTCTTTGGTAGGATCTTGAAAAAAAAAGGAAAATGAAGTTTAGAGGAACATGATTACATGAGAACAAAGTGACTACACGTAAAAGGAAAAGAAAAAACTGACTGGTTCAGCTCTCTACTCTACATTGCTTTAGGGATACAGGTCTTAAAATCAGTGGTACTTTACACTTACAAACCACTCAGGCATCTAACCAATCTAAAAGAATTTGCAAGATACCACATTGGAAAAGTCTACTTCTGAACTGAAGAGTCCATTAAACTAGATGTAAAATCCATTAGAGAATAAAGGAATTTATACAACAAAAGTTTCAATATTAAAAAGGAAAATCTAGAGCAAGACATGCTTGATTGTAAAAGAAAATACCACACTCTACTTAAGGGCTGCCCCAAATACATACTCATTAAATTGAACTGCAGAGTTTGTGAACACCTACATATGATATCCTCATAGATATTGTCCTCAGACTGTGTGTAATAAAGTGCTGAACCAGAATTTCTTCCGAGTTCTTCATGAATCTTCCGTGAGTTCCGATTTCGAAAGTGCTGAATGTCCTCAAACTCAAAGGATTTCCTTAAGAAAGGAGATATACTTTAAGGTTGTATCTTTTAAAACTATGGCATGACAGAAATTAATAAGGACTTGCGTGAAAAATTACAAAGATGTTTTTTATCATACACCTAAAAATAATAAATTAGGCTGGAGCCTTATATGAACCATGAGAAAACGGAAGGTTTTTAGCCAATTGCATGGGCTTCCCAGGTGGTGCAACTGGTAAAGAACCCATCTGCTGATGCAGGAGACAAGAGACCTGGGTTCAATCCCTGGGTCAGGAATATCCCCTGGAAGGCATGGCAACCCACTTCAGTATTCTTGCTTCAAGAATCCCACGGACAGAGGAGCCTGGCTGGCTACAGTCCATAGGGTTGCAAAGAGTCAGACGCGATTGAAGAAACAACTTAACAGGCACACAGTCAATTACATTCATGTTCTTCTTTGGGTACTTTATTAAATTTACTCTCTAATAAAAAGTGATCCTACAGCCAGCATGCCCTAAATGAAATAGAAGAACATACTAGCTTCCCTATATGTTTTTAAAGATAGAAAATGGAAGTTTTTCAGAAACAGACTCACAGACTTAGAATGAACTTATGGTTACCAGGGGGAGGATAAGGGAATGGATATTTAGGGAGTTTGAGGTTGACATGTATACACTGCTGTAATTGAAATGGATAATCAACAAGGACCTACTGTATAGCACAGGGAACTCTGCTCAATGTAATGAGCAGCCTGGTCGGGAGGGAAGTTTGGGGGAGAAGGGGTACATGTATATGTATTATTTCGTCCCTTTGCTGTCCACCTGAAACTAACATAACATTGTTAATCGGCTACACTCCAATACAAAACAAAAAGTTTTTAAAAAATAACATGGCTAACATGTAGATCCACACTCTTCCAGGTACATATATTTTATGAATATTACTTGATATGATCATTAAACTATCTCAGCATACATAATTATCTTTTGTTTCCTTATGATGAGAACTCTTAACATCTCTCAGCAAATTTTAAATATACACTATTGTGTTATTAACTAGCTTTATTGTGGTGATCATTTCACAATACATATACATATCAAATTGCTATGTTGTACACCTGAAACTCATATAATGTTACATGTCAATTATATTTCAATAAAAAATTTTTAATTAAAAAAATAAGTTTTTCTATGGTTGTCTCAGTAGATTGTCTTAGATATTATCTGTACTCCTAAAACTCTTGTAGGTGTTTTCCCCTTGGGTCAATCAACATCTGTATATCAAATTAGAGATGTAACCCACACATGGAAATGGAAATTGGTTTGAAAAGGAAAAAGCTCAATGGTTCTATAAGGAGAATACTGAAAATCATTACCTTCCACATAAAAGCATACCTTTGAGATCTCCCTCTGATTTTTCCACCGCATTTCTTTGGTTCAGGCTCCTGAGAAGAGGCCAAAGAAGATCCTGCACAAGGATTATCTTCACAGTATTCTCTGTCACAGTTTCTTTCTTTATATGGCATAACGCCAGATGCAGATAAATATCTGAATGTCCTACGAGGTTTTGGCAAAGGATTTATAGAAGGTCCGCTTTCTTGTCCCTCAGGCTCAGAGTAAATGTTTTCTAAGCTCTTCGTTACTCCATATGAACTATTCAGAACTCTGAAATTCAGTTCTTTTTCTGAAGAGCCACAATGCTCCAAAGCCAAATTTAAGACTTTATCTGGGGGAAGTGCTTCTATTTTCTTCCACAATATTTGCGAGGTATAAAAATTTCCCGGAGGTAATGAAGTCTCTGGATCTAAAACTTCTTTCCAGTTTTCAATTTGTTTGACCCGAGAACAGACCCAGTTGGGTTCTGATTCATTTTTAAATAAGCGTGTATCATCATATTCACGTTTTTCACTTTCATCCTCACTTTGATTGTGGCTTTTGGCGTCTTCATTAATACCTTGATCAACATTTTGAGTGTTGGTTACATCCAGCTTTTTGCTCTTTCCCTCAGCAATAGGTGTTTTCTTAAGAAGACTCTCTTGATTACAGTTATTATATCTCACTCCAAAGTCCTTTGGATGCCACTTATTTGGGTTAGATATACCATTAGTTCTTCCTTCCCACTGGGAAATTTTTTGCTTGATGTTTTTGCAGTGGCTTCTTGACAGTGTATGAACAGCAGAACGAGAAAAGCCAACATCCATGTTCCCAGTTGGGTGCATGACAAACAATGAATTTTACTAAGGTTCCATCAGAAGTCACTGGGAAAAATTATATTCATTATCTCACGAGTTAGAATCCAAAAAATTCCAGTATTTTCCTTTCATCTTTAACTTGAAAATCTTTTTTAAAAAGAAAAATTCTTATCATCGATCCTTGTTGAAAATGGCTACAGCTCTATCTTGAACAATCCTATTAGAATGAGATGAATATGTTAACAGTTTTATAATTTCCTAATTTAAATTTCACTAAAACACTGCCCACCTATCCCTAAATAACTCACTTATATTTCATATGTAAAGATGTACCTGTCATCCATTAAGTAATTCAGCTTCATTAAAGCATTCCTAAGATAGTGGCATAATATTACAGAGAAAATATCATTTATGGTATTTCTCAAACTATCTGCTTTCATGTTCTACATATTTCCTAATATTAAGTAGAATGAGGTTTTATAAGAGATTATAATAGTAGTATACAACATTATTTTGTAATAAATCTATTCTTTTTCAAAAAGAAACTTTAATATTTATTTATTGATTTATTTGGCTGCATATTGGGTCATGAGGGCTTAGCTGCCCTGTGGTATGTGGGACCTTAGTTCCCTGACCAGGGATTGAACTCGCATCCCCTCATTGCAAGGGATTGAATTTTTAACCACAAGACCACCAGGAAAGTCCCCATAAATCAATTATTTATGAAACTGTCACTTAACGAAACAGGAGCAACAGAGTACTATCAGAAATACATCTCAAATACCAAAAGTTTATGTATAATTTCAGAGGAAGGGTCAATTAGTCTGGAAACACACCAATAGCTGATTTCCTTTTCTAGTCCTATGTTGAGAGATAATATTAGCTCATCACATACCCTTATTTCAACCTTGCTATTAGCAGCTCAGAATTTCATATTGTTTTGTTTTTTAGTTACTAAGTCGTGTCCAACTCTGCCACCCCCATAGACTATAGCCCACCAGGCTCTTCTGTCCATAGGATTTCCCAGGCAAGAAGACTGGAGTGGATTGCCATTTCTTTCTCCAGGGGATCTTTCTGACCCAGGATTCAAATCCACATCTCCTGCATTGGCAGGCAGTTTCTTTACTATCAGGGAATAATTCCATATACGCAGAGCTAAAGACAATCCAAGGTGCCATCAACTACCAGTTACTCTGAAGTGTAATTACTTATTTCATCACTAACTGAACTTTCCACATCTCTGCCACCACATCCTTGACCCATATCAGCAAAAATACTTATAGCCACTGTCACATCCCTTCCTTTCTTGCAGAGGCTTCACTCATTTAGGCCCATTAACTGTTTCCTCAAATGCAATGTTTGGCAGAGAACTTTTCCTAGTAACTGAGTAAGGACCTGGTCTTAAGTTCTACTGTATACTGGTTAAAAATAGCAACTGATTCAATACTTCCTGAGGCAGGGGTCATCCTTCCTTGAGCTTTGTCTGTGTGGCCTTGATTAACAGGCAGGAAAAAGTCTTGGCCCAGCTCTGTCAGTGTCCCTCACCAAACCGATACGTACAAGACACACACATACACAATTTATTGTAGGCAGAGCAACTGCTAATCAGAACTTCTATCAATTTAAAATATTTCTTCAATTTTGTAGAAAAACCAGCTCTGCTACAGAGTAAACTTTGATGAGGGTCTGATGCAAAGAAAAAGATTTTTAAAAATCTTAAGAAATTAAACTCACATGAGTGAAAAAAAAAACAAAACAGCACCTAAATATAAAAGCCGTTGTGCAAAATTCTTGACAAAAGATGAAAGCATAGACTCTGAACCTCAAATCAGCTTCTACGGCTCATTATTAAAACCTTGAAAATCCTTTTCTACTTTCTGATGTTTACAGAGGATTCCTAAGGCTTTTTAAAGGTGTCCTTGAGACTCAGGATTTCTTTACTACAGACAAAATAGGAATTTTTTCCTCTTTACTGTGAGACTAGTTGAGGTTTTTGATACTTGTTAACTTTTTCATTACTCTTCCCTTGTTAATGTGTTTTAAGTATGAATGGGTCAAACTGCGAAGAAAAAGATGAAAACTGGTTGGGCTTAAAAAAAAAAAGTGTTTAACTCGAAAAGTACTGGCAACAAATGCAATTTATTGTCTATAGAGTTCATACACAAATATAAATGGTGTGTGTTCATGGTGTTTCAGGGGCAACAGAGGAGCATAGCACCATGAAACTCCTAATATATTAATTGGTAGGCAGTATGCAAAGAAATTGGAGAAGGCAATGGCACTCCACTCCAGTACTCTTGCCTGGAAAATCCCATGGACGGAGGAGCCTAGTAGGCTGCAGTCCATGGGGTCGCTAAGAGTCGGACACGACTGAGCGACTTTACTTTGACTTTTCACTTTCATGCATTGGAGAAGGAAATGGCAACCCACTCCAGTATTCTTGCCTGGAGAATTCCAGAGACAGGGGAGCCCGGTGGGCTGCTGTCTATGGGGTCGCAGAGTCAGACACAACTGAAGCGACTTAGCAACAGCAGCAGCAAGCAGAGAAATACTACTTTCTCCTAAATGTCTGTATTAATACATTGCAGCTTTTTAAAACTGACAAACTATTTCAAAACCAAACATTTTTAATGCATTCTAACTAGATTGATGCCTTCATTGATATTACAGAGAATCTATCTTTAGACATCAATGCAAAGCTCTAATTTTTGCCAAATTAAACTTTTTGGAATGTGACTTGCCTAATCTTATATATAAGCTGTGATTTTGTCCTATCCAAAAAATAAGAATCACCAAACCAAGAGTTGCCTGTTTCTTCCTTAGAGGCTTCTCACATCTGACGGTCCTTTTTAGCCTAATTAAATTGAGTTGCTTTGCTACCCACCTCTTCCTCCCCCATGGCTCTCCTAGCCTGCAAGATTTATATCCCTTCCCCTACACCTCTAGTTTCTTGCCTTGACCTCCACTATCATTAGACACTGTAATTCCTAAGTGCTGGCCCAGCTTTCCAGTCCTAGATCTCTCAAAAACTTCATCTTTAGAAAACTTCCTAAAGCCAACTTATTCACATATTTGTCCACAGAGATTGCTTTCTCAAGCTTGCCTCAACAGTTCTAACAGAAGCACAGATGAAGAAAATGTAACAGCTTCAACAATTTTTAAAATTTTGCTTCTTCTCTTAATACTACAAAATGAGTCAAAGGCTTCTTCAACTATTAAATACCATTGTCAGGCAGGACTTGCACAAAGAGAAACTAGAGCTCACAAGAAGCGCGATGGACAGCCTCAGCAGAAGAAACAGCAACTCACTCCCTCAGAGGAGCAAAAGTGTAAATGTGACAAACTAAGCATGATTTTAAAATATAACAAAACAGAATACCTAGGAGTAAACAGTAGGAGAAAAAAGGTACTAATCAATCTTTTTCCTATTCTTTTTCCCAAAGAGGTGATTCTTAATCATGTCCCTTTGTTTTTATTTTCTATTGCTTCTGTGAGTGTTTACTTTGATCCAAGAAATACATCAACTATAGTTTGTCAGCTTAAGATGTAATTCATAATATAAACTATCATATATAGGATTTGGTGTTCTTAGCCTTTTAAGAGAAACCAACCAAAATTCACGTAAGTGAAATTCTTTGCAACAAAGAGAATATTAATGTTCTATTTTACTAAATTCACGTCTACATAAGAAAGTTTCTCACTCCAAACCCTTTAAACTATTTCATTGATTAAATAAAATCTGGCAAAATAGGAAGCATTTGGAACATTCTAAGTGTTAGATGCTCAGTTGTGCCCGACTCTTTGCAGCCCCGCCAGGCTCCTCTGTCCATGGAATTCTCCAGGCAAGAATACTGGAGTGGGTAGCTTATTCCCTTCTCCAGGGGATCTTCCTGGCCAAGGGATTGAACTCGGGACTTCTGCATTGCAAGCGGTTTCTTTACATTCTCAAAGTTGATTTTAAAACTGATAAAAGGGTATACTTTTATTTTTGGCTATACTAGGTGGTATGCAGGATACTAGTTCCCCAATCAGGAATCAAAGCAGTGCTCCCTGCACTGGGAATGTGGAATCTTGACTACTGGACTGGCAGGGAAGTCCCCAAGAGTATACTTTTAAATGGTTAATTTTTTGTTATGTGAATTTTACCTCAATCAGAAACGTTGATGAAAGGGACCAAGAAGACCTCCACTTTTGGTATGACATAATAATTGGACTAGACTTGCCTTCTCAACATAGATAACAATAAAACTGGTTAACAAAAAAATGCTTTCAGATATTGAAAAACAGCAAAGAACTCTGGGTCTTGAAAAAGAAAAACAAATGAAGTGGACTCCAAGATGATCCAGTTTTCACCTTCAAGGTTCTTTTCAATAAACAGCATAGAACATGGTAATCATGCCAAATCAAGGAAAAAGAGACCAGCGTGTGGAGGGGCAGAGGCAAATGGAACCTTCAGGGTACAGTATCAGAGAGGAGGAAGCAGCACAGAGGAAAGGCTTCAGAAATCTAGAGGATCCACCTGAGTCGTGGGCTGGATATGTACAGGGTAATATGCAGGGTAACACTGCACAAGGCTGGACAACAAATTACTGAAAAAGAATAACTAACAGCACCCAGTGTGGAAAATTCTGAGAGAGATGGGAATACCAGACCACCTGACCTGCCTCTTGAGAAATCTGTATGCATGTCAGGAAGCAACAGTTAGAACTGGACATGGAATAACAGACTGGTTCCAAATAGGAAAAGGAGTGCGTCAAGGCTGTATATTGTCACCCTGCTTATTTAACTTACATGCAGAAACTTATCATGAGAAACGCTGGACTGGAAGAAACACAAGCTGGAATCAAGATTGCCGGGAGAAATATCAATAACCTCAGATACACAGATGACACCACCGTTATGGCAGAAAGTGAAGAGGAACTAAAGAGCCTCTTGATGAAAGTGAAAGAGGAGAGTGAAAAAGTTGGCTTAAAGCTCAACATTCAGAAAACGAAGATCATGGCATCCAGTCCCATCACTTCATGGGAAATAGATGGGGAAACAATGGAAACAGTGTCAGACTTTATTTTTGGGGGGCTCCAAAATCACTGCAGATGGTGACTGCAGCCATGAAATTAAGACGCTTATTCCTTGGAAGAAAAGTTATGACCAACCTAGATAGCATATTCAAAAGCAGAGATATTACTTTGCCGACTAAGGTCCGTCTAGTAGAAGCTATGGTTTTTCCAGTGGTCATGTATGGATGTGAGAGTTGGACTGTGAAGAAGGCTGAGCGCCAAAGAATTGATGCTTTTGAACTATAGTATTGGAGAAGACTCTTGAGAGTCCCTTGGACTGCAAGGAGATCCAACCAGTCCATTCTGAAGGAGATTGGCCCTGGGATTTCTTTGGAAGGAATGATGCTAAAGCTGAAACTCCAGTACTTTGGCCACCTTTGGTGAAGAGCTGACTCATTGGAAAAGACTTTGATGCTGGGAGGGATTGGGGGCAGGAAGAGAAGGGGACGACAGAGGATGAGATGGCTAGATGGCATCACTGACTTGATGGGCGTGAGTCTGAGTGAACTCCGGGAGTTTGTGTTGGACAGGGAGGCCTGGCGTGCTGCAATTCATGGGGTCGCAAAGAGTCAGACACGACTGAGCAACTGAACTGAACTGAACTGAAGCTGACTAGTACCCAGAGTTAACAAAGGTTTGGGCAACGTTCAATTTCTAATGATCTACATGAGGGGCTGCTGCTGCTGCTAAGTCACTTCAGTCGTCCAACTCTGTGTGACCCCATAGACAGCAGCCCACCAGGCTCCCCCATCCCTGGGATTCTCCAGGCAAGAACACTGGAGTGGGTTGCCATTTCCTTCTCCAATGCATGAAAGTGAAGAGTGAAAGTGAAGTTGCTCAGTCGTGTCCGACCCTCAGCAACCCCATGGACTGCAGCCTTCCAGGCTCTTCCGTCCGTGGGATTTTCCAGGCAGGAGTACTGGAGTGGCGTGCTATTGCCTTAGGCCTTGTCAAACAGCCAGTAATTCAGTAGACAGTAGGAGGTCATAGCTTCCCAGTTGGACTACACTAGCCCTAGAGTGAAGGATGCTTTTTAAAAAAGCCTTAAAAGGATCAAGTTGATTCAGAAGTAATTTAAATACCTACATAAACAAGTCAATAATTTTTACATGACATCAAAATCTAGACATGCTGCAATATAACATTTACAATATCCAGCATCCAGTCAAAATTACTAAACATGTAAAGAAGCCTGAAAATGAGACTCATAATCAGGAAAAAAAAATCAGTTAATAGAAATGGAACCAAAAGGGACAGACATGATAGAACTGGCAGAGAAAGGCTTTAAGTCAAATATTTTAAATATATTCATAAACTTAAAGAAAAATATGAACATAATGAGTAGAGAAATGGAAGAGATAAAAAAAGAACACAAAGAGAACTTCTGGAGCTTAAAAACACTTCATCTGAAATGAAAAGTTTGCTGGGTTATTTGAACAGCAGATTTCTTACACTATAGAGGAAATGACCAGTGAAGTTGAGTAAGTAGTAATAGAAACTCAAAAACTAAAACAAAAACTGAAGTACAGAGAGCAGAAAAGGTTAAAAAAAAGTCTTATTAGAAATGAGGGGGTGGGAGTCAGGGGACAAATATTTCAAGAAATAACTGCTGAAATTTTTCTAACTTCGATGAACACTCTTATCCCATAGAACCAAGAGGCTTAACAAGTGCCAACAGGATAAATGTAAGGAATGCCCTACAAAGGCAAACCATAATCAAGCTCCTGAAAACTGATGATAGAAAATTCTTAAGAGTCAAAGGAAAAGATATATCTTACATACAGGAACAACAGGGTAAATCAGATAACATCTTTCTGACCCAGAGATTGAACCTGAGTCTCTTGTACAATCTCTGGTCAGGAAACTAATATCCCACAAGGCATGCAGCTCACCCCTCCCCCACCCCAAAACACACGAAACAAAAATTTTAAATGCTAAGGGGAAAAAAAAAAAACTGTGAATCTAGAATTCTGGACAAATCCATGAAGACTTGTGAATTTGCCACTGTTGATCTGCACTCAGGGCCAGTGACATAATTTGTAGGCCCCAGGACAAGTTGAAAATGTGAGGTCCCTTATTCAAAGTGCTTGAAAGGTATATACGAAGCTTTTTCCTTTTTCCTAGAAGTCTCCCTTTCAACTTGTCTCAGTTTTAAATCGATTACTTAATGTTTTCCGTAAAAAAATTTTAAATTTAAATCATTTGCAAGCTTTTTCCATTCATCTATATATTATAGAACACCATTTTAAATGCAAATATCAGAGTGTGTAACTTGAATGCAGAATCAACGAATGTAAACAATTCCTATTTTGTGGCCTGTCCAGCTGGCCACAAGAGACAAACTAGCCAGATTCAGGAAGGTTGGAAGGAGGATGAGAGGGTCCCCTCAGGCATGGGATCTAGCCAAGAGAATGCTCTCAAGCCTAGGGATACTTGGGAGGCGAGTGCAGAGCCTCACAAGAACCTGGGAGCCCAGTCCTGTGATGTGGAGCATGCACATGCTAACCTGGCCCACTGGGTGCTGGAATCCCCCGCCTGTTACCCACCAAACCAAGAGGCCACGCTCTAGCTGAGGCAAGATCTGGGCAAGTACAGTCAGGTGTCTTCCCATTCCACAGGCCTGTCTCTTTAACTCATAACAGACAGGCAGCCCCTGAGAGTCTTTATACCTCTGCCAGAACACATTTGATTTCTGGATGGTGGTGGCCAATAGACTTGCCCCTGCAAAACCAACACCTCTGCTTGGTGGCTCACCAGATATACCATGGTGCCATCAGTATGGGGTGGGACAGCCATTTATACATCCAATTTCAACCCTCAAACACCCAAGCTTCTGCTGAGAGTAGAGAGTGGTAGTAGTCAGAGGGTACAGGTGAAAAGAGGCAATAGGGCAGGGCCAGATATGCCAGGGAGTCAGAGAGAGAAGACAGCTGAGAATCCATACTAAGGAGATGGCAGGAAGTCAAACTGTTTATGAATTGTGACTCCAAGCCCCTACTGCACACTACATTGTCCAATCAGACTTCACTTAACAAAACTCAAATTCAAAGATAACATTTATCAGAATTTCTACTAAGGAGATGGCAGGAAGTCAAACTGTTTATGAATTGTGACTCCAAGCCCCTACTGCACACTACATTGTCCAATCAGACTTCACTTACAAAACTCAAATTCAAAGATAACATTTACCAGAATTTCTAGATGGCTACTGCACAGCATAAAATCCCACAGGGCTCTTCTAAGTGTGGGAACCTGTGTAAGTATATTGATCATATGCCCACGAAGCTCGACCTGCTTACACCATAAGAAATGTTAAAGAAAGTTATCCATGTGCACTTGTGGCTGATTCATGTCAATGTATAGCAAAACGAATACAGTATTGTAAAGCAAAACAAACTAAAAAATAAAAAAAAGGAAAGTTATCCAAATTGAAGAAAAATGATACCAGATGGAAATCCGGATACAAACAAAGAAACAGTGAGAACCAAAAAATGCTACACATAGATAAATAAAAAACACATGGGACTTCCCTGGTGGTCCAGTGGTAAAGAATCTGCCTGCCAATGTAGGGGACACAGGTTTGATCCCTGGTCTGGGAAGATCCCACATGTCTCAGGGCAACTAAGCCCGTGTTTCACAACTAATGAGTCTGTGCTCTAGGCCCCTTGTGCAGCAAAAACGACCCAGTGCAGCCAAAAATAAATAAATAAATTTAGAAAAACATATTTTTGCCATTATTCATCTCTAAAAATGATTGACTATTTACAGTAAACATAATAAGATACTGTGGAATTTAAAATAATGTCAAAATAAATGTAAGACAAGAACACAAAGGAGGGAAAGAAAAATGGAAGTACAACACTAAGTTAAAGACATATTAAGTGGCATATTACTTGAAGGGGATAGGTTGAAGTAGTATGGTATAAATTCTAAAGCAACCACTAAAAGAAAAACATGGAAGAGCCAAGAAGTTAATAAAAAATATTAAATGAAATTCTAAAAAATACTCAATGCAAAAAAAGATGTGGAAGTGAGAAGAGACACAAGAAAGACAGCAACCACAAAATGATCACATGGGACAAACAAAAAGTGAATAACAAGATGATACACTTAAATATGACCATACCAATAATTATGTTGTATAAATAAGCTAAGGTCTAAATAAAAGGCAAAGATGATCAAACTTGATAAAAAAGCAAGACCTAATTCTACACTTCTATAAATTGCACTTTGAATAACAAGACATAGATCAAGTTAAAGTAGAGATACAGATATTAAACACTATCATAAGAACACTGGATTGTCTATATTAACAGCAGACTCCTGGGCAAGAAAATTGGCACAAATGAAAAGAGACATTTCAAACAAATAATAGAGTCAATTCATCAAGAAGAATTACAGTCCTAAATGTTTATGTGCTTAATGATACAATTTCAAAATGCAAGAACCAAAAATGTCAGAGCTAAAATGACAAATGGACAAATCCACAATTTTAGTAAGTATTTCATGACTGTTCATCAGTAGTAACTGACAGAAAAACAGAAAATCAGTAAATATATAAAAGACTTGAATACTACTATCAATCAACCTGACTTACAAATGATATTTTAGAATATTACTCCCAACAATATAATTCAAATACACATAGAACATTTACCAACAGACCATATGTTGAGCCATAAAATAAGATTTGATAAATTTAAAAGGATTGAATCATTCTGAGAACGTTTTCTAACCCCCAATGGAACTGAATTAGAAATCAGTTATAAACCAAAAGGAAAATCGCCAAATACCTGGAAATAAACACTTATATTACAAAAGGAAGAAGTTTAAAAACAATGAATGAGGATATTATTTCTTGGTGTTTTAAGTTGGAACACATTTTACCCCATTAAGTTTCAAGTTATATTTTAATTTTCTCTCCAGATTAAATGCTCTAGCTTAACATTTGTCTAAATTACTTTACAGCCAATTCAGCACAAAATCTACCGTTTCAAAGTTACATTTTTCTAAACCATGCAGTGAAATTTGGGTGTATTCATTTCACCTAAGACATGAACAATAAATGATTCAATGTTCTCCCTCAAAAAGGAAAAAAATAAACCCAAAGCAAATGGAAGAAAAGAAATGATAGTGACTATTGATGAAACAGCAACACTTGAATAATAGAAAAGTATTAATAAGACAAAAAAGTTACTTGAAAAGATCAATAAATTGATAAACTACTAGGTAGATGAAATAAATAAAAAAGAGAAAAAAAGGACAAATTAGCAATATCAGGAATGAAAAGGGGGCATCACTGAAGATTTCACATTAAAGGACATAAAGGACTACTATGAATAAGTTTATGCTAGTAGATTTGACAACTTAGACAAATTTCTTGAAAGAAACAAAGTGACAAAACTGAAGTAAGAAGATCTAGGAATTCTGAATATCTCTATACTTGCTGCTGCTGCTAAGTTGCTTCAGTCGTGTCTGACTCTGCGCAACCCCATAGAAGGCAGCCCACCAGGCTCCCCCGTCCCTGGGATTCTCCAGGCAAGAACACTGGAGTGGGTTGCCATTTCCTTCTCCAATGCATGAAAGTGAAAACTGAAAGTGAAGTCGCTCAGTCGTGTCTGACTCTTAGCGACCCAGGGACTGCAGTGCACCAGGCTCCTCCATCCATGGTATTCTCCAGGCAAGAGTACTGGAGTGGGGTGCCATTGCCTTCTCTGACCTCTATACTTACTTTAAAATTAATTTAAAATTTTTAATTAAAAACCTTTCCATAAAGAAAACTCTAGGTCTAGAGAGCGTCACTGGTGAATTTCATTAAACATGTAAAAATTAATATCAATCTTATACAAACTCCCTCATAAAACAAAGAGAAACACTTTCCAACTCATCTTTTGAGGCCAGTATCATCCTCTTAGAAAACCAGATTTACAAGAGAATAATAAGACTCATGAAAAAAATGCAAAAATTCTAAAGTATGAGCCAAAAAAAATCTATATACATAAATAAGTGACTAAGTACAGTTTAACAACGATGTGAAAGCCATCACATTTATGACATAAAGGGAATAAAAAACACTCACACTGGTCAAAATGGCCATCATCAAAAAGCCTACAAATAATAACCACTGGAGAGGGTGTAGAGAAAAGGGAATCCTTGTAAACAGTTATTAGAAACATAAATTGGTGCAGCCACTATGGAAAATAGTATGGAGGTTTCTTAAAAAAACTAAAAACAGACTTATATGCACCAGCAATCCCACTTCTATAAAGCTGTAATTCAAAGCTGTACCCTTATGCTCATAGTGGCACTACTTATAATAGGAAGATACAGAAACAACCTAAGTATTTATCAACAGATGAATGGATAAAAAAGATGTTTTGTGTACATACACACACACACACACACACACAATAGAGTACTACTCAGTCATAAAAAAGAACAAAATGTGCCATCTGGAACAACACAGATGGACTTGGAGGGTATTATATTTAGTGAAATAAGTCAAACAGAGAAAGACAAATATTGTATGCTATCATTTACAGGCAGAATCTAAAATCTGAAACAAATGAATGAACCTAACAAAACAGAAACAAACTCACAGATATAGAAAACACACACAAAAAATAAAAGAAAACATCAGTAGGGAGATGGAAGAAGGAGGGGCAAAGTAAAGGGAGGTAGTTAGAAGGCATAAAGTGCCATGTATAAAATAAATAAGCTGCTGCTGCTGCTGCTAAGTCGCTTCAGTCGTGTCCGACTCTGTTCAACCCCAATGACAGCAGTCCACCAGGCTCCCCCGTCCCTGGGATTCTCCAGGCAAGAACACTGGAGTGGGTTGCCATTTCCTTCTCCAATACATGAAAGCGAAAAGTCAAAGTGAAGTCGCTCAGTTGTGTCCGACTCCTAGCAACCCCATGGACTGCAGCGCACCAGGCTCCTCTGCCCATGGGATTTTCCAGGCAAGAGTACTGGAGTGGGGTGCCATTGCCTTCTCCAATAAATAAGCTACAAGGTTATATTGCACAGTACATAGAATACAAGCAATATTCCATAATAAGTATAAATGGAGTATAATGTATAAAAATTTTGAATCAGTTTCACATTTGAAATTAATATAATATTATATACCAACTATATCTCAATTAAAACAAACAGATGCAGAAAAAGCATTTGGAAAAATTCTTACCCATCCATAATTGTAAAAAAAAAGAACTCTTTAGAAAATGAGTAATTAAATTTCTACAATGTGATAAAGGGCATCTATGAAAAAAACAACTGGTAATATCATAGCAAGTGGTAAAAGACTGAACATCTTTCCCTTAAGATTGGGAAAAAGGCAACAATGTCTTTTTTCCCCACTTTTATTCAACCCTGTATAAGAAGTCTTAATTAATACCATAAAGCAAGAAATTTGTTTTTAAAGTTTGCAAAAGAAGTAAAACATTTTTGGGGGCAAACAACATGATGATATATTTAGTCAATCCCAAGAAATCCACTACTATAAGCTAGTAGAATTCATGAGAGAATCTAGCAAGGTCTCAGTTGACTTCCCTGGTAGCTCAGACAGTAAAGGCATCTGCCTACAATGCTGGAGGACACAGGTTCAATCCCTGGGTTGGGAAGATTCCCTGGAGAAGAAAATGGCAACCCACTCCAGTACTCTTGCCTCAAAAATCCCATGGACAGAGGAGCCTGGTAGGCTACAGTCCATGGGGTCGCAAAGAGTCAGACATGACTGAATGACTCCACTTTTGCTTTTCAGGATACATGGTCAGTATTTAAGATTTAATTATACTTATAGATACTGAGATTTAATTGTACTTATCGAGCCTGGTGGGCTGCTGTCTGTGGGGTCGCACAGAGTTGGACACCACTGAAGCGACTTAGCAGCAGCAGCAGCAGCAGCAGCATAGATACTGTGAGTGCTGGAAAATAAAATTTAAAATAACATTTATAGCAGCATGTAAAACAGGATATAAATACTTAGGAGTAAAAAACTTATACACTGAAAAGTACAAGATATTGCTGAGAAAAATTAAAGAATAATTTTAAAAAGAGATACCACATTAATGAACTAAAAGCTTTGATTTTGTTACGATCTCTGATTCTCTCAAAAGTGAGCTGCAGATTCAACACAATCCTAATCAAATTCATAGCAGGCTTTGTAGTAGAAACTGACAAGTTGATTTTCAAATATATATGGAAATTCAAACGACCTAGAATAGCCTAAATAATTTTCAAAAATAACAAAGTGATTTCAAGGCATTACAAAGCTGTGGTAATCAAGACTATGTGTATCAGTGAAAGCAGAGATAAATGGATCAATAGAACAGCACAGAGCCCAGAAACAGACCCACATGTATACAGACAATTGATTTCCACAGAACTGGAAAGGAGTAAGTGGCACTGGGACAAATGGATATTCATATGGAAAAAAATGAACCTCAACCCTTACCCACACCATGTACCAAAATTAACTTGAAATGTACAGGAGTCCCCTCCCTATCCATGAAGGGTACATTCCAGTGAATGCTGAAATGGCTGATAATACCAAACCCTATATATATTGTTTTGTTGTATAATGGATGGGTAGCAGAAATAGCATGGATTCTCTGGACAGAAGGATTATTCAAGTTCCCCGAAGGACAGAGCAAGATGGTGGGAGATTTTGTCATGCTATTCAGAACAGCATGCAGTTTTCAAATTAGTAACTGTTTATTTCTGGAATTTTCTATTTGGTATTTTTGGACCACAATTGACTGTGTGTAACTGAAATCGCAGAAATTGAAACCACAGTTAGGGGAGGATTATTGTATTATAAACCTAAGCCTAAGAGCTAAACCTATAAACCTTCTAGATGAAAAAACAGGAAAAAAAAAATCTCTGTAACTTTAGGAAGGGAAGAGATTTCTTAGAATACAAAAAGTCCTAGCCATAAAGGCAAAAACTTGCTAAAATGGACTTAATCAAAATGAAGATCTTCTGCTCTTCAAAAGATGTTTTAAAAATGAAATGGCAAACCACAGTGAGAAGTGTTATATACAATACATATATCTGGCAAAGATTTAAATTCATTATATAATTATAACGAATGATAACTCACTCATTTAAAATGTGCATCAGATATGAATAGACACTTTACAGAAGATTTTAGGAGTAGCCAATAAGTACAATAAAGCACCTGAAAAATGTACACTGTCATTAGTCATCAAAAACATGCAAATTAAAACAGAAGATACCACTGTATATCCATTAGAATCACTGAAATTAAAAAGAACTGCAGTAGTAAATATTGGAGCTCATGTAACTCTAACACTGCTGCTGTAATATGGTACAACTATTTGGAGAACAGTCTGGCAGTTGCTTATAACATTACTAATAAACATGATTGCCTTGTGTGTGCGCACTCAGCCGCTCAGTCATGTCTGACTCTTTGTGACCCCATGGGCTGTAGCTCACCAGGCTCCTCTATCCATGGAATTTTCCAGGCAAGAATAGTGGAGTGGGTTGCCATTTCATACTCCAGGGGATCTTCCCCACCCAGGGATCGAATCCATGTCTCTTGCATCTCCTGCACTGGCAGGTGGATTCTTTACCACTGTGCCTCCTGGGAAGCCCAATGAGTGCCATATGAGATAATTATCAGACAGGCTGTGGGCTGGGACCTGGGACACTGCTGCAGTCCTTAGGACTGGAAAAATGTCTCCTAGAGCAACAGAATACAAAGAAATTATAAGGAACTAAAAATAACTGTGTGCACAAGCAGTTGGGTTAAATAATGAACAAGATACAAAATGAGCAAATATGTAACTGCCACATCCAAGGTGAAAAAGCAAGGTACAGGGCATGATCCCTACACAATGCATCACCAAAGGGGTGGGCAGATCCTCAAAGCCACCCCTACCCTCACCCTATTTAAGGCACCAGCTCACTCCCTCACCCCATCCCCCAACCTCAGGGAGAAAGCAAGGAAACCTACTTGTTTTTGTTTCCTTGTGCTCACTCTTGAGGAGCATTAAAGCCTTGCCGGAATTTCTTATTTGGCCCCTCATCAACTTCTCTATTGATTAAAGAGTCCGAAAACCAGGCTCTATAACAATCTTACTTAGGCATTTCATATGAAAGGAAAATATTATGTTCACACAAATATAAATACTTTTACATGAATATTCATAGCAGCTTTATTCATGCTAGTCCAAAACTGGAAACAACCAAAAAGGTCATTAAGAAGTGAATACACAAATTGTGATATAATCACACAATAGGATATTACTCATCAATTAAAAAGAACTAACGGTATGAGCAATAACTTGGATGTCTCTCAAAAGCATTATGCATAAACGAAAGAGTCCATACAGTATGATTTCATTCATATGAAACTCAAGAACAGGCGAAACTAATCTATTATGAAAGAAAGCAGATCAGTGGTTGCTTAGGGCCAGGAGGGTAAGAACTAACCACAGAGACATATAAGGGAACTTTGTGGAGTGATGAAAATATTACACATCTTGATTGGGATAGTAGTTACACAGCTGTATACATCTGTCAAAGTTACTGATCTTATACGTGTTATAAAATGGGTATATTTTACTGCTTGAAACTAACTTCACTGTTAGTTTTTAAATGTGAAAAAAAAGGTGAATGGTAAAATATTTAGTACACTGAAAATCCTATGTATTTTTGTTCTTAATTTGAATGAGAAAAATCATCCTGACTTTTAAAACATTTAAAACATGTCATTTACTTCAGAAATATGTATGACATCCCTTCTATGTGGAATCTAAAAAGAAATGATACAGATGAACTGACTTACAAAACAGAAAGAGACTCAGACTTAGGGAATGAAATTATGGTTGCTGGTGGCAGGGATGGGGCGAAGGGAGAGTTAGGGAGTTTGGGATGGACATGTACACACTGCTATATTTAAAATGGATAACCAACAAGGACCTACTGTATAGCACATGGAACTTTGCTTAATGTTATGTGGCAGCCTGGATGGGAGGGGAGTTTGGGGGAGAATGGATACATATATGTATGTGAACAGTCCCTTCACTGTTTACTGAACTATCACTGGACCTCAATACAAAATAAAAAGTTAAAAAAAAAACAAAAAAGATAAGACGTGTCATTTAATTCAAAATTAATTTGCATAGTAGTTCAGTTACAAAACAGTTTCAGTTAGCCTATCTCCTTTCTTCCTCATAACAACCTTGATTATTATCTTATTGGACACATTTTTGTAGGTGAGGATACCAGTGCTAAGAGAAGATAAATGAATTGCCCAGGTCACAAAGTCCAAGGTTTTCTTCTATATCACAGCTATTATTAAAAAATTGACAGTTCAGTTCATTTTAACCTGTTTTTCCTGTGTCAAAGCCAGAGACACTGAGCTCTCTAATAGTATGCCATTCTAGAAAAAAAAAAAAAAAAGCCAACAAGATTTAACTTCTTGAATCTGAATATTTTAGGAGAAAACACTGCCAATATTAAATTTAAAAACAAAAGTTCTTCTCTTTGAAGTTCAGTTCAGTTCAGTCCCTCAGTCGTGTCCGACTCTTTGTGACCCCATAAATCGCAGCATGCCAGGCTAATGCCCCTCAAAACAGGTGTTACTGATCTTCTTTATCCTTAATAATGAAGTGAGAATCTTTTAATTAAACAGTGTTAAATTTGTTACTGAAGTAAACAAAACCCAAATACAATGAATTTCAATTTAGGGACAATTTAACTTTCACTAAAATAATCTTCTATTCAATTTTCACATAAGGCTTATTGCTTGGATGCAAAGAAAGTTCTCTACTTAATAAGGGCCCATATTTGTAATGAACTCCAGACCCATGTGTAATGAATCTTAGGCCTTTTGGAAACAGTGACTGTATGATGAATAAGATATGCTAATAACTATAAACAAAAATCACTCTTTGTATTCAAGCCTAAATTCTGTAGGATCAGTATTACTTTTCTCTGAACAACAGACTGATCAGGAAATCTAAAATGAGTTGTCATACAACTGTATTCTTAAGCATTTAAATAATCTGACATTTCTTTCTGATAAATGCATTTGGCTCCCAATAATACTACACTATTCACTGCAAAACTTCCATTAAGCTTTTAGCTATTCCTTTGTCTGAAGAAAAGAGGGGGCTTAGGTATAGATGCCTATTTTTTAAATACCAGTTTCAGGTGTAATGCCAGAATGACTACTGCTATCTGAAGAAAATGGATGCCAAAAAGATTCTAACTACTCAGACACTAGAAGGAACACAGCCAAATGAAAACAGAATCACTACTGATGTCATAAGGGTGGCTTATTTCAGTAGAGATAAAACTAAAGATAAAATCTCTGAGAAAAATGATTCCCTCCCCCACCCAAAAATAACCTCTACTGATTTTTCAAAAAGGTATCATATTACAAAGGGGTAATTAAGATTAAGATTAATCTTAATTAAGATTCATTTTATGCATACAGTGTACAAGGTCCTTTAACAATTATAGTGCTCCTCTCAACCATATGAAGGAGATATTAATTGCTCTCTGCATATTCTCCATTTGAAAAATAGAGATGAGCGATTTTCCCAACAGTCCAAGGTTTTAACAGCTGGAGGAGCTAGGATTCAGACCTGCATGTGCCTTCCCCAAAGTCATTTGCTTTTCTCACTCAGTATATTACACTGTTCCCCAAACAGTTTGTTGAAATTAGAAGAAATGGAGTACAGTCCTAACCCTGTAACTTAATTGGCTGTGTGACCTTAGCTGTGTGACTTTACCTTTTGGGGCTTCAGTTTTCTCATCTATAAATTCTGATTTATCACGGATCTTCATGTACTTCCTTTAATATTAAAGTTCAGTTCTGTGGTGAATAAATTTCCTCCTCTTTTATTAATCTAAAATAACTTTATTTCACCTTCATTTTTTAGAAGGATAATTTTGCTGGATACAGAATTGTAGGCTGATAATATTTTTCTTTAGTTAGTATAGTTATCATTCTTCTGACTTGCAGTCAGCATTGTTTCTACAGAACAAGAATTTTGCAGCCATTCTTAAGTTTCCCTGTACATAATATAGCTATTTTTTCCTAACTTCTTTTAAGATTTACTCTTTATCTTTGCTTTTCATTGGCCCAAGTGTTGTTTCGGTTATATTTATCTTGCTTGAGGTCTGTAGAGATTCTCAGATCTTCAGTTAGTGCTTTCTATCTGCTTTTCTCCCCCTGGTTATAGTTTCAGGTATTTTTGGTTCACCTTTGGACTCAACTCTGCCAGAGCATCAATGCACAATTTCTCTATGCTTCCCACACTCACCTGAGATGGTGCTTTCTTAGTAAAAATTTGTAGATGGCAGACACAGCAGATAAGTGTTGGGCCAACTGGTTTATTGTTACATTTGGGATTCTTCCAATTTCCAATCCACATTCCAATTCCAAGAGTCCATACGGTTAACTAAGGGAAAACTAAGATTTCCCCTTGACTTTGTAAAGCCTCACCATCTGTGTTAGGGTTCCAATATCCAAACCACATGCTTGTCCCCAGGTATGAAAGTTATTCCACTCACTTATAAACAATTCATTTTGGAATTCAGTTCACTGAAGTTTCATCATGCACTTCTCTATCTATGTTAGCCACTCAGTCATGTCCAGCTCTTCCAGCCCATGGACTGTAGCCCACGAGGCTCCTCTGTCCATGGAATTCTCCAGGCAAGAATACTGGAGTGGATAGCTATTCCCTTCTCCAGGGGATCTTCCCGACCCAGCAGTCAAAACCAGGTCTCTTGCATTGCAGGCAGATTCTTTACCAGATGAGCCACCAGGGAAGCCCCAGAGAAATATGTGATTTTTATTTTGTCCAAGATTTTCTTGCTACTATGGGAGCAAATGTTTTCTGAGTCCTTCTAAACCTAATTAGAAGAGAAAGTCATAAAATGTTTTTAATGAAATAGAATAGTACAAAATAGAAAAAATCAGAATACGCTGCATGTAAATAAGGAAAAATATCACTTCAGATATGTTTATTTCAGATGTGTGTTTGTAATAGTTTACAAATGTATTTATCATGTTTTGGAAAGTTTCTTCTCTAGAGACATTGAAATCCGCCTCAGAATAAAGCACAAGTTTAGAAAAAGGATATTAGGACACCAATGTGCAAAAAGAACAGTCTAGTGCTAGATCAACTTCATGTATTCAAACTTTTCAGAAACCCAAAGGCTTTTATGTATCAACACAGAACAAAATAAGTCCCTGTAAAAATACATAAAACTCAAAATTATCATAATAGGCAACTGCTGTTAGAGAAGACGAAAACACATTCAGATATTTTAATAATAAACAGTCTTTGATTTTTAAATTAAATCCAGTTTCTGGACCTATGCATTATAATTCAATTTGTTGTTACTGATTCCTATTATTAGGTTAAGAGTGCAAAGAAAGATTCTGGAGAGAAAATATGCTCTTTTCATATTTTGCTTCCTTAATAAAAATCTTTTCAAAATCTCTTTTTTAAGGGTGGGAGAAACAGCCAAGCATATTCTTTTAATGTAGGAAAGCTATTCCTGGTGAAGAGAACAAATAGCTTTTAACTCAGCAATCAATGACATAAACCACAGAAATGTCACAAATGTATATGGAGACTACAATATTTGATTTATATGGGCAGCATCATGGCTTGTGGTACAAAGAGGGCAGACTTTGGAGGAAGACATCTGGATTTAAATTCTCTACAATTTACTCTATGGTATGGCCTTATACTCTTAACCAATCCAGCCTTAATCTATAACAAAGGAATAAGACTTACTATCAGTTATTGGAAGGATAAAATGAAATAATATATTAATATAAAGTATCTTGCACAAAGTATGCCATAAAGGCTATGACATTACTGTCACAACTTAACTTAAATATTGTATGTGTACGGGAATCAGTACATAACCTCACCAACCTAACCTCCTGAATGCATCTCTTCATTTCTTTTTTTTTCCTCCACCTCTCTTCATTTTTATCACCATTCAGCTCAGTTCAGTCGCTCAGTTGTGTCCAACTCTTTGCGACACCATGAATCGCAGCACGCCAGGCCTCCCTGTCCATCACCAACTCCCGGAGTTTACCCAAACTCACGTCCATCGAGTCGGTGATGCCATCCAGCCATCTCATCCTCTGTCGTCCCCTTCTCCTCCTGCCCCNCACTGGGAGCACAGACTCCTAACCACTCGACCACCCAGCAAGTCCCCACGACAAGCCTCCTGATGACAGACTCGGGTACCTTCTTCACCACCCCACAGTTGTGTGTTTCGCATAGAGCTGTTGGAAGTGTTGTTTATGCAAAGTTATACTAACTTTAATACCTAAAATCCTTTTAAATGTTCTCAATTTTTCCTCCTTTTTATCAATCAAATGAAATGTCTGTCTTTTGTGCCTATATCAACCGGCTCTGCCCTTTCCTTTCTGTGAACGGCTACATTGAGAGCCACTGGAAACTCCTAAAGGATATGATTATTGTCCTGTTGCTTATGCGTACATCTTTTTCACCAAACCAGGCTGTAAAGTGCCTTGAAGTCAGGAATTTTGTCAGAACTTTCTTGTGACCTCCTTCGAATGGCTCTTAAGATTTGTTTTCTATCACAAGCAAGAGATACTCGGCAATTATGTTTGCACAATTAATACATTGTGCCATGCCACAATTAATATATTACTCAACTGCCATTTTACCAAAGTTCACAGGTTGTAAAAAAAGATAGGGACTTCCCTGGCAGTCCAGTGGTTAAGACTGTGCGCTCTCACTGTTTAGGGGCCACGGGTTCTGTCCCTGGTCAGGGAACTAGAACCCCACATGCCAAATGAGACATGAAGATCAATCTGTCCACATCTTCCAAACCGTCTAGGTAAGAAGATGTTCTCTGGGAGGCAGTTTGGAGAAAGGAGAATTGGATTCAAGAGAGAAAATTCAAGGGTCCTTTTCCCAAAACGAAAACAGGATGTGGTCAACCAGAAGACGAAAGGGACATGCATGTCACTCTGGCAACGGAGAGGGGAAATCACCCTTACGGGACGTCAGCTGTTTTCACTAAGCTCTATTTTTTCCCTTCATTTGACTCCCTCAACTGCTTATCATGTTTATATTTTTCTATTTTATAAAGAAACCTCCAGTCCTTTGTGAAGTGAAGCAGGCTGGACCCTTTCAGTACTTCCGCTTACACCACTCTGCACTTGAGTCAGAGTCTGGAAAGCACTTCCGGCCACCTGGGGCTGAGTTTGGACCAGGCATCTAAGTCTAAAGTTGATGCTTTTTTAAAAAAAACCGTTCTATCTTTTATTTGTATTTACTTATTTTGGCTGCACTGGGTCTTCACTGCTGTTGCAGGCTCTCTCGAGGTGCGTTGAGCGGGGGCTACCTCCTAGTTGCGGTGGCTTCTTCGTTGCGGAGCACGCGGGGGCTGCCTCCTAGTCGGGGTGGCTTCTTCGTTGCGGAGCACGCGGGGGCTACCTCCTAGTCGGGGTGGCTTCTCTCGTTGTGGAGCATGCGGGGGCTGCCTCCTAGTTGCGGGGGCTGCCTCCTAGTTGCGGTGGCTTCTCTCGTTGCGGAGCACGGGCTTTAGGCAGACGCGCTTCAGCAGCTCCAGTGTGAGGCTCAGCAGTTGCGGCACGTGGGCTCAGTTGCTCCACAGCATGTGGTATCTTCCCGGACCAGGGATCAAACGCATGTCCCCTGCACTGGCAGGCAGATTCTCAACCACTAAACCACCAGGAAAGTCGGTAAAGTTGATGCCTTTAAACCACTGGTTCTCCAAGTATGGTTTCCAGGCCAACAGCATTAGTACCACCCGGGAACTTGTTAGATGTGCCCTCTGGCTCCCCCCCTGGTCTGAACTGAAAAGCTGGGGTGGGGCCCAGCAGGTGACGCTGGTGCAGGTAAGAGGCAGGGGACGTGGCTTTAGATGTTTGACCTGAACCAGAAGCCCTCCTCACACCCAGTACCCACGGCTCCTTCCTCCACTGAAATCAGGGCTGCACTGAGAGTGGGGGACTTCAGCGCCGGAGAGGGGTGGGTTCAACTCCGCTCCCCAGCAGTTAGCACGACCTTGTCCAGGCCTGGTGTCCAGGCCTGTCCCACCTGTAAGCCAGAAACCACTCAGCTGCCCACCTGGGCTGTTACAGAAGTTACCAGCGCCTGAGCAGTCATCACCTTCGTATCCTAACACCTCTCGTGGCCACAGGAAGGCGGGCACGGATTTCCAGTTATTCAGCTTGTACTTTATCTCCCTGGGAATTGCAATCCATCTCAGTTGACAAGGGAGTCAAAACTCAAAGTCATGATAAACCTGAAAAAAAAAAAAAAACACAAAGAACACAGTGAAGGAAGCGAAGAGGAAAAGAAGGGAAGGCACAGGGAGGCCCACAGTCAGAGTGTTTAGTCGGTCTGTCTTGTCTGACTCTTTGTGAGCCCATGGACTGTAGCCCACCAGGCTCCTCTGTCCACGGGATTCTCCAAGCAAGTAGTCACTCCCTTCTTCAGAGGATCTTCCTGGCCCTGGGATCGAACCCAAGTCTCCTGCATTGCAGGCAGATTCTTCACCATCTGAACCACCAGGGCAGTCCAAGAAGGGATGAAAGGAACGCACAAGGGGAAAAGAAACAAGGAAAAGAAGTTGGGACAAAAAGAAGAAAAAACATGAACAGGAAGTAGATGGAGAAGAAAATTAAAAAGTAGGAAAAGGAAAGAAGAAAAGGATGACAAGCAGGAAGGCAGCAGAGGAAGGGCAGGGGTCAAACACTCGAGGCTGAGGCTCGCAGCCCTCCCAGCAGGAGCCCTCTAATTACCCCACTTCCTCCAAGACGCTTCTCTGGCTGCAAAGTGGTCCTGGGTCTGGAAAAAGCCCTAAGCATCTTAGGCGCATCTGTTCCGCCTAATCCCTGACAGTGCGGGGCTGTGTTCCCGCGGACACGGGGCACAGGCTCCGCCAGCGGCAGTGCTTGGAGCCTCCGGGTCTCCGACTGGGGTGCCGGGGAGCGGGGGTGTCAGGGGGCGAGAAGCAGCGCTGCCTTCTTCCCCCCAGATCCTGCAGGAGCAGGAAAACAGCTTCTTCCTCTCCCGATTTAAGGGCAGGAAATCAGTGTGTCTGATCTCTTGCTGTTTCCACTCCTCAGTTAACTTCCTCCCTGAGCTCTTCCTCTCTAAGCCGGCTTTGTCTGGATGGGCCTGCATCCAATTCTTTCAAATGAAAAGAAAGCAGAGGGAGACAGGAAAAGAGAGGAGAGGACAGGGAGGGAGAGGAGCAGATGGGAGAAGGGAGGAACCAGAAACGGAGACGGTCCTTGCTTCCTCTCTGACCCGAGTCCACGTGGAAGCAGAGCGTTTCTGCTGATGACGTGGCCGGAACACGAGCACCATTTCCCTTCTTTCTTTCTCTCCTGTGGCGTCCTCCCTTCGTCTGTCCGTCTTCCTTTCTTTCACTCTTTTTGAAAGACTTCTAAGAGTCTCATGAGGGCAAACGGCTGAGCCACCAGGAGGACCACCCTGTGTGGGAATCACGCAAGGAATCAGGAGAAACCACAACCTTGCCTGAGTCAGGGTAATGGGAACCACGTCTGCACATGGGAAAAGCCTTCGCAATCAATCCATTCATTCCGGTGAATTTTTCAAATTGCAGTGCTGGAGAAAACTCAGTCCATCCTAAAGGAAATCAACCCCGAATATCCATCGGAAGGACTGATGCTGAAGCTAAAGCTCCAATACGTTGGCCACCTGGTGTGAAGAGCCGACTCTTTGAAAAAGACCCTGATGCTGGGAAAGATTGAGGGCAGGAGGAGAAGGGGGCGACAGAGGATGAGATGGTTGGATGGCAACACCAACTCAGTGGGCATGAGTTTGAGCAAACTCCAGGAGATAGTGAAGAACGGGGAAGCCTGGCCTGCTGCAGTTTATGGGGTCACAGAGTCGGACATGATTTAACGACTGAACAACAACATTCATTCCAGTGGCCTGCTCCAGGCTGCCTTCCTACCCGCCCCCACCAACTAAGGGATTCTCCAGGCCCCTGTCCACACAGCGATCGGTCTGACTTCCCTGCCACCGACGTGACTTACAGAGAAAATTTGTTAAAAATCAGGGAGAGGAAACCTTATATGGACACCCCACATACAGTGTTGCAAGGAGGGTCAGCAGGCCAGCCGGAGCAGGAAGTGAGAGGGCAAAACGAGGCTGCCCGACTCCCTTTTGGGCATTTGTGGTGACGGTTTCATTTGCTCCTGTTTCATTTTGGGAGTGAAAGGGTCTCCAAAGCACCCTGAGCTTTAAAAATAGCCCAAGCATTATGGGATGGGACGAGGGGGCTGCACCAGGAGGCGGCCTTGGACCCTCCCCCTCCCTAGGGAGAGAAGGCTTTCTTTGTCATTCAGCTCGGCTAAGCAGGCCCCCCTGGGAATTTCAGCCTGGCGCCTTCTCCTTCGCCAGCATGATGTCTGAGTGGCGGCGCCTTGCATGAGGCTGGCGAGCAGAGCATCTTTTGCTTTGCCCTGAAGCAGAACCAACCACTGCAGCAACAAGCTGCCAGGGAAACGGAACTTCCACACTTTCTGTTTAAATCTCTCCCCGAGGAAAGATGTTTACAAATAACACCAGACTGGTATGAGTCACTCAGAACAGAGCATCCTCAGTTCCTTTTGAGAGAGAACCACCCCTGTCCCTGGGAAGGGCTGGAGTGTCTGCCCCTTGGGCGTCAGTGGGGTCTACCTTCCCTGCATCTCACCAACTCTGCAGGGAATAACTCCCTTGGAAGAGGGCAAATTCCAGCCCCTCTGCCCCAGGCCAGCTCTCCTGCACCCCCTCCCTCTACCTAACTCAGCATGTCCAGCCCGGCACCCAACGCCTGCACCTCCAACCAAGGGAAGCAGTGAATTATTTTCTCCTTCAAGAAACAAAACACATTTTGCTGCTCCTCTTCCTTTAGAGCAGAAAATCCAGAGTTACTAGATAACCCCAAGAAGCACAGTGTAAATTATTGACAGTTTCCCCAGGAAGACAGAAAGTAGAATTATCCAAAACCAATATAATTATTTTGTTCAAAGAGCAGCTCTAAAATCATGAACCGGGGATGGAACTTTACGTGTGCTGTGCTCAGTCATGTCCGACTTTTTGCAACCCCCAGGACTGTAGCCCACCAGGCTCCTCTGTCCATGGGATTCTCCAGGCAAGGATACTGGAGTGGGTTGCCATGCCCTCCTCCAGGGGATCTTCCTGACTCTGGGATCAAACCCAGGTCTCCCGCGTTACAGATGGCTTCTTTACCATCTGAGCCACCAGGGAAGCCCAAAACGTCACGTATTCCCTGCTAGCTGTCTATACCCAGACAATGGGCAGCCCATACCTGGCTAGTAAATATCCACTTCCAGAAGGCATGGGTGAGCCTTCCATTGGCAGGAAATCGTGTTTCTTGGAAGAAGAAGAATCTTTGTTAGGGAAAGTTATGGGTCTAAGGCGAGGTTCCCAGGGCTGGTCTGAGGTCATTCATGCCTTGGGAGCCCCATCTTGTTCCAAGACCACCCAACGCCACAGAAGGGCCCAGAAGCTTGAGGGTTTGCAAAGGCCCCAGGCATGTGCTTACAGACACTGACAGCATCTTTCTCAGACTGCTTCTCTCTTGGACAAAACTACAGTTTAAAAGTCGTGATTGTACTTTTACAAGTTACCAATATATATATACAAACACATACATATATATACACACATGCGTGCACACATGCTGTCTCTCCGTTGTGTCTCTTTACAATCCCATGGACTGTAGCCTGCCAGGCTCCTCTGTCCATGGGATTCTCCAGGCAAGAATACTGGAATGGGTTGCCATTCCCTGCTCCAGAGGATCTTCTCGACCCAGGGATGGAGCCCAGGTCTCCTGGACTGCAGGCGGATTCTTTACCGCTGAGCCACCAGGGAGTCTGGCTCCCTCCAAGCCTCCCAGCCTCTCTGTGCATGGAAAGCCCGGTCCCTGTCACTCTCGCCCGCCAGGGCCTCGTATCGCACCAGCAGGCAGCTCACACTGGCCCTGCCACATCCCGGGCACCGGGAACTGACAAGCCCGAGGTTGGTGGGACTCCACCCCAACACGGGACAAAAAGATTCCCGGGTCCTTCTAGTCTTTGGAAGAAAGCTGGTCCTACCCGGGGAGTTCTGCCCCAGCTCCTCGAGGGTGGAGCTCTCTCCCACGTGCAGACATGTCTATATTCTCCCTCTTCTTAGTTTTTGTTGTTCCATCATTCAGCCAGGCCCAACACTTTGTGACCCCATGGACTGCAGCACGCCAGGCTTCCCTGTCCTTCACTATCTCCCGGAGCTTGCTCAAACCCATGTCTATTGAGTCGGTGATGCCATCCAACCATCTCATCCTCTGTCGTCCCCTTCTCCTGCCCTCAGTCTTTCCCAGCATCAGGGTCTTTTCAAATGAGTCAGTTCTTCGCGTCAGGTGGCCGAAGTATTGGAGCTTCAGCTTCAGCATCAGTCCTTCCAGTGAGTATTCAGGGTTGGTTTCCTTTAGGACTGACTGGTTTGATCCCCTTGCAGTCCAAGGGGCTTATTTTTTCCATCACTGTTTTCATTAGTGAAGACTCACAGTTACTCATTTTCCACTTGGGGTTAGAAAATGAGCTTTGCTTTGTTGCTCAAATTGTTCCCGCATTGGCCACTGGAGGCTCTCTGAGCTGTCCCCTGGGCCCCCTGACAAAGCCCAGGTGAGCACGCCTTACTCNTGATCCCCTTGCAGTCCAAGGGGCTTATTTTTTCCATCACTGTTTTCATTAGTGAAGACTCACAGTTACTCATTTTCCACTTGGGGTTAGAAAATGAGCTTTGCTTTGTTGCTCAAATTGTTCCCGCATTGGCCACTGGAGGCTCTCTGAGCTGTCCCCTGGGCCCCCTGACAAAGCCCAGGTGAGCACGCCTTACTCTCTGGCACCGCAAGATGCTCCAGGCTCATTTCCTGCACTGGCCTGAATCTTCCAAGGAGCGCTGCCCCTTTCACTGGAGGACTGTGGTGAGAACTCAAGATCCGGAATGAGGTGTGCGCTTTGGTGCCATTTTCTTTTCCTTTTGTGTTTTTAAGGCCCTGTTAACTGACAGAGGGGCTCCCCTGGTGGCTCAGATGGTAAAGAATCCACCTGCAAGGCAGGAGACCTGGGTTTGATCCCTGAGTCGAGAGGATCCCTTGGAGGAGGGCATGGCAACCCACTCCAGTGTTCTTGCCTGGAGAATCCCCATGGGCAGAGGAGCCTGGAAGGCTCACTTTCTTTAACTGACAGAAACAAGAAAACTGTGGGTATTGAACCCTCATATATGCAAATATTAATGCCTAGAAACACTGAATGTGAATATGTGCTCCACCCAGCCGTCCCTCCTCACTCCCCGCTTTAACCACTGACGTGTCACTATCTCTCTGATTTTGCTTTTTACAGACATCATATAACTGGAATTTAACAGCATGTCATCTTTTCAAACCGGCTTCTTTAACTTAGCAATATGTACGTGTAGTGCCCTGTGTCTTTTCACATCTGGTGTGTTGTTCCGTCAACTCCAGGGAAGAAAAGCGAGCATGAATCTGTCACCTCAGCTACTTTTGTTCCCAACCTGAGCCTGGCTCACTCACCTCCTACAGACCTGGATTCACGGCTCATCCAGGTCAGACCTCCATGGCCACGCCACAGAAAAATGCAGCCCCCTGCAGCCATGAAATTAAAAGACNCAGACAGCCATTTTGCTTTTTTGCATTTCTTTTCCATGGGGATGGTCTTGATCCCTGTCTCCTGTACAATGTCACGAACCTCTGTCCATAGTTCATCAGGCACTCTATCAGATCTAGTCCCTTAAATCTATTTCTAATTTCCACTGTATACTCATAAGGGATTTTATTTAGGTCATAAGTGAATGGTCTAGTGGTTTTCCCTACTTTCTTTAAGTCTGAATTTGGCAATAAGGAGTTCATGATCTGAGTCACAGTCAGCTCCTAGTCTTGTTTTTGTTGACTATATAGAGCTTCTCCATCTTTGGCTGCAAAGAATATAATCAATCTGAAGATCATGGCATCTGGTCCCATCATTTCATGGGAAATAGATGGGGAGACCGTGGAAACAGTGTCAGACTTTATTTTTCTGCGTTCCAAAATCACTGCAGATGGTGACTGCAGCCCTGAAATTAAAAGACACTTACTCCTTGGAAGAAAAGTTATGACCAACCTAGATAGCATACTCAAAAGCAGAGACATTACTTTGCCGACTAAGGTCCGTCTAGTCAAGGCTATGGTTTTTCCAGTGGTCATGTATGGATGTGAGAGTTGGACTGTGAAGAAGGCTGAGCACTGAAGAATTGATGCTTTTGAATTGTGGTGTTGGAGAAGACTCTTGAGAGTCCCTTGGACTGCAAGGAGGTCCAACCAGTCCATTCTGAAGGAGATCAGCCGGCCCTGGGGTTTCTTTGGAGGGAATGATACTGAAGCTGAAACTCCAGTACTTTGGCCACCTCATGCGAAGAGCTGACTCATTGGAAAAGACTCTGATGCTGGGAGGGACTGGGGGCAGAAGAAGGGGACGGCAGAGGATGAGCTGGCTGGATGGCATCACTGACTCAATGGACGTGAGTCTGAGTGAACTCCGAGAGTTGGTGATGGACTGGGAGGCCTGGCGTGCTGCAATTCATGGGGTTGCAAAGAGTCGGACACAACTGAGCGACTGAACTGAACTGAACTGAACTGAGACTACTTTGAAAGATTTCAAAACAGAGTAGAAAATTGTTTCCAAGCATGCTAAGTGTGCAGATATGTAAGTTTTACAGATGATGCACATACTTTGTCTTGGGCAACAATAAATAGCAATGGGAATATTCTCAATGATCAAAATTCCCTCTTTAAATTTCATGAGTTTCTTTAGAAAACAAATGATTTCTCAATGATTATTAACTTTTGTCTTTAAAGAAGACATTAAATGTGTTATATTCAATTTTTTTGCTGATTATGACTTATCAAAGAAAACCAACAATTTCTGAATCCTTCTTATGGTAAAGGAAAATTGTGTGACATTTTAAGTCTGGCAACTTCATGCCAACATTCTTATGTTCAAGGACTATAATGACCCTATCATTTAAAATATAATTTCTAAATCCACCTAAACATATATAAACTGGACACATATAACCATTATTATTTGCAATAACTAAAAGTGAACAATAGCTAAAAGACAAGTAAGGATGTCACTGTCCAGTCCTTTTTGTTGGAGAATGAGCATTTTCCCCTCGGGATTAATGCCTTAGATCAAATCTGATAAGACTGGACGCAGCAGTGTCAAGTTGTATATTAAATATTTGACCAGGCCTAACTTATTACACAGAGAAGGCAATGGCACCCCACTCCAGTACTCTTGCCTGGAAAATCCCATGGACGGAGGAGTCTGGTGGGCTGCAGTCCTGGGGTCGCTAAGAGTTGGACATGACTGAGCGACTTCACTTTCACTTTTCACTTTCATGCATTGGAGAAGGAAATGGCAACCCACTGCAGTATTCTTGCCTGGAGAATCCCAGGGACAGGGGAGCCTGGTGGGCTGCCGTCTGTGGGGTCACACAGATTCGAACACGATTGAAGCGACTTAGCAGCAACTTATTACATTTTTCTTTTTAAACTGACTACTTTTTAAGGTGAAAACAAATGTAAGTAACAACTCGAATGCTCTTTTCACATCCTAATATATCATCTTACACACCCCCAGAAGACCTTGAGTATAGAGTAAGATATTCCAACTTATATATCAATTAGCTGCTTTAATGCTTACCATTTTACAAAGGAACCTGAGGATATTTAGGGGTCTGCTAAAGTAACCAGATGGCTCCAAATTCTATGAATAGACAATATAAACACTCTTCCCTTTGAAAATCAAGTAAGAACAGTCAGGAGAAGCAATAACTGTTTCCCACCCCCCCAGGTTTATTGAGATATAACTGACATAAAACACTGCGTAAGTTTAAGATGTACAACATGATGACTTGATACATACATAGTATATATACACATATATATACTGTGAAACGATCAGCACAATAAGTTTGGTTAACATATTCAACACCTCACATAGCCTCTTTTTTTTTTAGTGAGACCATGTAAGATCTACTCTCTCAAAACAGCACTGTTAACTACGGTCTCCAAGAACTATTTTTTTGAAAGGTGTACATGCCGTACACCTGAGATGGAAAAAAATAAAAAATTAAAATTAAAAATTAAAAATAAAATAAAAAAAAAAAAAAGAAAGGTGTACATGCCCACAGAGGTCATTTACATCTGGATAGGTCTCAGGCTTTCCTGAATGACAGTGAAACATAAAGGAAGTCTACAATAGGGGAGATATATGAAAACATTACAGGGAGAAGAAAAGATGAATGTGGTTTGGGAAAACTAAATATCAAGGAGGTTAGAAATCACAACAGTAGCGATACTTCCATTGCAGCTGGACCTTAATCGAGTGCTCCAGTTACTAATCTAGTTTAGAGACAATGCAGTATAATGACTGCAAATTAAGCCCTATCCAGAAACATGCTGGTCCCAAAAGGCTATATGGGCCACTGGAGAAATAGACCTGAAATAAAGTAGGAAAAGAACTAACTTCCCAAACCAGCTTCTTAGACTATGATGTGTTTTTTTTTGTTGCTGATGTTCAGGCACTAAGTCGTGTCTGACTCTCTGGGGACCCCATGGACTGTGGCCCACCAGACTTCTCTGTCCATGGGATTTCCCAGGCAAGAATACTGCAGTGGGTTGCCATTTCCTTCTCCGGGGATCGAACCCACATCTCCTGTATTGGCAGGCAGGTTCTTTATCACTGAGACACCAGGTTAGCCAAGACTGTATCAGGATTCACAGAAAAACTAATTTTCTTGTTGCAGAACCAGTGTTATATATGCTAATTAGTAAATAGATTAAATCACATTCTTGAACTGAAAAATAACAATTATATTGAATAAAAGACTAGTGTAATGCCGGTAACCTATAACGTTTTACTAAATACCAGTGTTTTGAAGATATTCAACTAAATTTATCCAAGAACAATAAATTTATAAAGTTAATTTGAAAAAGGGGAAAACATAATCTAAGTTTAAAATATATTTCTTAAATAATCTGCTGACATGGTTCATCATCCTCATCAATGTTCCTCTCCCATAAATAAGGCTATAATTTAACAGGCAAGTATTTAATGTTACCTAATTGCATGGTTGAGGTCAAAGCAGTTCTCTCAGTCTAATTTAGTTCCTACATATTTTTGATCTGCCGTAGAACCTAATTATCACTGTTTAAACATTTTCAATAAGAAAATATAGAGGAAAAATCCAGGTGGTACAGAAAAGATACATTTGTATAGTATAGTAGTGTAATATTTTAAATATTGATGCTGTGCTTAGTCACTTAGTCATGTCCAACTCTTTGAGACCCCATGGACTGTAGCCCACCAGGCTCCTCTGTCCATGGGGATTCTCCAGGCAAGAACACTGGAGTGGGCTGCCATGCCCTCCTCCAGGGGATCTTTCCAACTCAGGGATGGAACCCGGGTCTATCACACTGTAGGCAGATTCTTTACCATCTGAGCCACCAGGAAAGCCCTAAATACAGATAATAAATTATTTATTAAGTGACTATATCTGTCAAGAACTATGGTTAGTACCTATTTTCATTATTATATTTAATTTTCAAAACTCTTGACAGTCATTATCACCTCCATTTTGTCAATGAAGAAGCTAAGACTGAACAAGTTAAGTATTAAAAGGTTACTGAAGGTAATACAAACTTAACTTCTGCTTTACTCCAAAGCTTGTGCATTTAACGACTATATATTACTTGCTTTTGTAGACATAACAATATCAGCTAATATAACAGGATGTCAAATGCAACTCTTCCTGTCCTCTCTGTTCAGCAGGGGCCTCAAAGGCCAAAATCAAAACAATAGAAGTCAAGAACTTCCCTATTCTAAAGAGAAGTGCAAGGCTTACAAGTAGGGAGGCCAAAACCTGGCTCTGCTAACATCAGTACATTACCCTTGCCAAGATGAGATGAGATGAACTTCAATTCTTTAATGATAAAGATTTCAAGGGACAATAGAGAGGACTTCTTTAAAGAAACCAGGTGTTTGTGTTTCTCTGTCTCCTGAGGGAAAAGGGGGAGATACTTCCTGCCCACCTCAAACCAAGGAACTGAAACCAGATAACCACTCAGAGTGTTTTAACATGTATCCTGAAGTAGCAGGGACGGGACAAGTACCAAACCTGGCTGGGGGCAGGGGTGGGGTGGGTAAGAAAAGAACTGGCTCAGAGCTAAATTTTAAAAACTGTTTAGGTATACCACAGTCAAATGTTTCAATAGAATAGGAAGCTTTACAAAATACCACATGTGGAAAAACACACATAAAATTAACTTTAAAAGCATGAAACTATAGAATTTCATTACATTAATGCAATGTTAGTAACTATTTGCATAATTAAATGCAGTTTATCTTTTCTTTTTTACTGCAGTATAACTGACATGTAACATTAGTTTCAGGTGCATAACAGAGTGATTTGTTATGTCTATCACTGTGAAAAGATCAGTACAATTAGTCTAGTTAACATCCACCCACATACATAGTTACCATATTTTAAGAAATCTTTTCTTGTTATGAGAACTTTTAGCTACTCTCAAATATGCAATCAATATTAACTATAGTCTTCATGCTGTACATTACCTTCCCAACCACTTTTTTTTATACCTGTAAGTTTTTAAGTACCTTTGATCCCTTCACCCATTTTGCCCACCATCCCCCGCCTCTCCTAACCACTAATCTGTTCTCTGTATCTATGAGCTTGGGTTTTGCTTATTTGTCTATTAGATTCCAAATATCAATGAGATCACACAGCATTTTTCTTTCTCTGTCCGACTTACTTTACTTAGCACAGTGCCTCAAGATCTATCTATATTGCAAATGGCAGAATTTCATTCTTTTTAAAATTAATGACTAAGTAATATTCCACTGTGTATGTATATACCACATCTTATTTATCCATTCATCTATCAATGAACACTTTGGTTGTTTCCATATCTTCATTATTGCAAACAACGCAGCAATGAACATGAGAGTGAAGATATCTTTTCGAATCAGTGTTTTCATTTTCTTCAGAAAAATACCCAGAAGTGGAATTGCTAGATCAGATGGTGGTTTAATTTTTAATTTTTGAGAATCCTCCACACTACTTTTCATAGAGTTTGCACCAATTTACATTATTACCAACAGTGCACAAAGGTTTCCTTTTTTCTACATCTTTGCCAACACTTGTTATTGCTTATCTTTTTGATAATAGCCATTCTAACAGATATAAGGTGGTGTCTCACTGTGGTTTTGACCTGGATTTCCCTTATGACTAGTGATATTAAGCAACTTTTCATGTGCTTGTTGACCATCTGTATATCTTCTAAATTAAGTTTTATCTTAATCTGTTTGATTTAATTCTTTAAAAAATCTTAATGTACGAAATAACTGTCCCAGAACTTTTCACTTTGTAAATGCTTAAAATAACCTAGTTTTTAAATCATAAATTCAAACTTGGTTAAGTTCTCAGTAAGACATTAGAAAATAAAGGCAAAATTCTCACTTCTTAGAGTGTTCAAAGGTTGAAACAAATTTCTAAAAACTAAAAAGAAGCAATTTTTCAAAAAGGGATTTTACAAGTCATAAAATAATGCTGTCACTTTTTAGAAATTTTGAAGATATAGAAAACAGGGGGGAAATATCTATAAGCCTACCACATCCAGCATAATCGCTGGTATATTTTGGTATATTTCCTTCCTGTTTTATTTCATAAGATACTTTTATATAGATGCAATTACAGTATATATATATATAATTGTATCCTGCTCTTCTTTTTAGGGTTGTATAAAAAGATATACTTTTCAAGGTTTAAAACTGAAACATAACAAGCTCTCCTAAAAGCATACATTCATATCCACTGTACAATGCAAATTCCCACTTTATACTAAAGCTTTTTAAAAAACAAGAAGACAGATTTCTCAGATTTTCAAATCACATTACCAAACTACACATTCATTGGGTAAAACTGCATTCACATGGTTATTAAATGTAAACACTAGTCTTCAAATTACCACTTAAAATACATAAAAGTATTAACTCTGCAATATATTAACCCTCAGGCCCAACAATATCATTTAGAAATGAAGTTATTACTAAGATAAAAAAATTATCAGCTCTTCCCTCTCTTCCTGAACAATTTAGCTGAAAGTCATTAAGTGGAACGGAGTGAGTTAGGCCTCCCTGCCTGATGCTATGGAGCCACCATAGCATCAGGCAGGACAGGTCACCAAAGCACTAGAGCAGGAGGAGGAGGAAAAGCATCTGTGCCGGAGGGCGGTGAATGTGGGTTGACAGGACTCAAAGGGTAAAGGAGATGACTCCACAAAGGGGCCGCCTCTGTGAAATGTCAGTGCTGGAGCAGAACAAGGGGTACCAGCCTGATGGGTGGGATGGTGTGGGCAGTCGGAGCCAGAGCAGGGTGAAGAGAGGACCCTTGTGGGAAGAAGCAGCTAGTCAAGAGTACTGACAAGTGGACCTTCAACCCCTCACCTGGGTGTCTATGTGTAATACACAAACTGCTCAATTACATAGGACATCCTGACTAAATACTACACAAGTATTAAAAGAATAACGTAGAGATTTGTGTGCAAATATGGAAAGATGTCCCCAAAACAGTGGGGAAAAACATTTCTCAATTATGGTTCCTTTTCTATAGAATTTAAAAAAGGATACACATATATCTATACATACCCACTCACACAAATATCTTGCAATAATGTGAGTTTGGATGTTACACAGCTGACCTCTACCATGTAGAGATGGGGTTGGGTGGGATAGATCTCTTATCTTCCTCAAAGTGGAGGAAGAAGGTGGTTAGGAAGTGATCATTCTATGATCATCCGGATATTCTCACTTCTGTATATGGCTGATTGTGTCAACAGAAGTTCCATTATCTTCACATTGGTGCTTTTTATACAATCAGACCATATTTTTTAAAATAATTGTTTTTGATTATCCTTATAATAACATGACTCAATGTTTTACAGGACTGAATTTTATAAATCCTGCTTACTGAATTAAAGTGAATATGGAAGACTGACAACAGTGTGACCATTGACAAGAACTTGGGAGTAGGGGAGAAAGTTTACTATTTTTCATTTTATAGCTTTTCTCAATGTTTGACCTTTTTATTTTTAACTAGGGTTACGTATTTCTTATTGTTGTTTTTAATTTTAAAACAGGACCTATCTGAATGGTCAAATAAATTGCATTCTAGATAGACCTTTATATATATATATGCATATACACACACACACAAGAGGAGATTTAGAATACTGCACAATTTAAAATAAATTATATTTCCAGTAGGGGACCTAAATGTATTATGGGAAATACGTCAGTTCAGTTCAATTCAGTCGATCAGTCGTGTTCGACTCTTTGTGACGCACGCCAGGCCTCCCTGTCCATCACCAACTCCCGTTTACCCAACCTCAGGATGCCATCCAACCATCTCATCCTTTGTGGACGAGTTCTTCTGTGTATTTTTGCCACCTCTTCTTAATATCTTTTGCTTCTGTTAGGTCCATACCATTTCTGTCCTTTATTGAGCCCATCTTTACATGAAATGTTCCCTTGATATCTCTAAATTTCTTGTAGAGATCTCTAGTATAATGAAATATTATGAAGTCATAACATGTTCATAGTAAAAGAAGAATGCTATAAAACACTGTGGCAATGGCACCCCACTCCAGTACTCTTGCCTAGCAAATCCCATGGACGGAAGAGCCTGGTAGGCTGCAGTCCATGGGGTCGCTAGCAGTCGGACACAACTGAGTGACTTCACTTTCAGTTTTCACTCATGCATTGGAGAAGGAAATGGCAACCCACTCCAGTGTTCTTGCCTGGAGAATCCCGGGGATGGGGGAGCCTGATGGGCTGCCAGCTGTGGGGTCACACAGAGTCAGACACAACTGAAGAGACTTAGCAGCAGGAGCAGCACCATAAGTTAATTAAAAATTCCGTCAGTCCAGTAGTTTGAACTCCACACTTTCAATGCAGAGGGCTCGGGTTCAATTCCAGGTGGGAGAACTAAGATCCCACAAGTCATGTGTTGTGGCCAAAAAATATATATCTATATGTATAAATAAATAAAATTTAAAAGTAAATATGTATATATACCAAAATGTTAACAGCGATTATCTCTGGGTATTAGAACTATGGCTGAGTTTTCTTTTGGCTTATCTAATTTTAAAAAATAAATATGAATTACTCATATAGCACTTGTTCATTCTGAGCAATCACTTCATAAAAGGCATTGTGGGAAATAAAATAGAACAATAGTTAAGTTTTAAAAAATAAATTTGTTTCTTACCATATCATGTCACAAATCCTTTATTACTAAATAACTACATATATTTTGCTTTTAAAATGACTTTCATAGATCACATAGTCTGTTAAGACTTAGGCTTTATAAACTCCAAAAACATTACTAATCCAAAACAGGTCAGTTCTGGAACATTCAGGGTCAGACCTCTTCCATCACAGATAGCCATTTAAGTCATAGAAATAGTTAACAGAAGAGAGAAAAATACATGGGGTATATGGAATCATGGGACCCAAAGGAAGAAAACCTTTCAAACAGAAAAGAAAGGTCAACAGTGGCTGAAGTGCCATCAAAAGTTAAATAAGGTAAAGACCTGAGTGTCTACTACTCCTTAGGACGTTGGCAAGAGCAGGTTCAATGGCATGGAAAAGACTGCAGGGAGAGCACAATGAACTGAGAAGCTGATAGGAAAGAACAAATGGAAACAGCACCTGTAGAACCCCTTCAAGGAGTTCATCCAGGTAGGCAAGTGGATGTCAGAGTAGTGGCTAGGCAGGAACGTGGGGTCCAGGGAAGTTTTTTTTTTTAAGAAAGAAAATACCTTTCTTAAAATGCTTGCTTAAACACTGGTGGGAAGGAGCTGGTAGGAAAAGAGAAGAAATAAAGGTACAGAGCAAACCCCAAATGGGAGAGAAGGCAGAGACCTCCAAACAGAACCAGAGCAATCAGCACTGACAGGGAGAGGGACAGCTCTTCCACGGGGACAGGAGATAATTAGGAAGCAAAGGTAAGGACGCAGGTACGTTTACATGTTTGGGGTCTGCATGCTTATTAACGTGCCCGCTAAGGCATTCTATTTTCTCTTTGAAATAATAATGTGTAATTATTCGCTGAGAGTAAAGAGGGAGAAAAGTCAAAGGGTTAAGGAAAGTTAAGAAAGTTTAAAATAGACATCTTGGAGAAAAAAAGTAAGAAGACATATAGTTAGTTACATATACACTACATAAGCAGAGAGTTTTTAAAAGGCAAAGAATTAGCAACTAAACCTTTGAGAACATTAATCATTATTAGGGACCACAGATGAAAAGAAAAGGGAAAATCAGATAAAGAGTGGGAAAAAAGAGTAGTGAGTGGTAACAGAACCAGGAAAATATGAATCATGGATAATCATTAAAGGAAAAGGTCCTACAAAGAAAAGAAAGGTAAGGAGAATAAAGACTAAGAAAGCGTCCTTGTATCTGGTAACAGGACATTAAATAAATGCCAAAAGGGCAGTGAGGACAGAGATAACAGCTAAAGCTTAGGGAGAAAATTAGGGAGAAAAGAGGTCAAGTATGAACACAACATTTAGTGTAAAGTCAATGAGAGGAAGAGTAAGGTCAAAAAAGAGAAGGAATTTTAAATACAAAGCTTTTATATGTGGAATCTGGAAAAACAGTACAGACAAACCTATTTCCAGGGCAGAAATAGAGATGCAGACGTAGAGAAATGGACACGTGGACACAAGAGGGGGAAGGGGAGGCTGGAGCAAACTGGGAGGTGAGGACTGACATACACTATGTGTAAGACAGATAGTGGGAGCCTCTTGTGTAGCA
Organism: Neotragus moschatus; assembly: GCA_006410615.1. Classification (NCBI taxonomy): domain Eukaryota; kingdom Metazoa; phylum Chordata; class Mammalia; order Artiodactyla; family Bovidae; genus Neotragus; species Neotragus moschatus. Next base: position 841,434 of record SJYA01000592.1, read on the forward strand.
CAGGGAGCTCAGCTCGGAGCTCTGTGACGACTCAAATGAGCGGCATAGGGGTGGGCATGGGAGGGAGGCCCAAGAGGGAGGGGTATATGTATACGTATAGCTGATTCATTTCACTGTACAGCAGAAATTAATACAACACTATAAGGCAATTATATTCCAATAAAAATAAGTAAATACAATGCTTTAAAGTTGGGGAGAAAAATTCTGTATTTTAAGACTGTAGCAAACAATTAATGAAGGATATAATAAATACAAGGAAGAGGGAGGGGAAAGTTAAGTCACATGGAAGAAAGATGTGTCAGGAGTTTGAGAAAGATGACAGTTCTTATGGAACTGGAAAAAAGATAAGGTTTATATATGCTTAAGACCCAAACCAGGCTTCCCTGGTAGCTCAGCTGGTAAAGAATCCACCTGCAATGCAGGAGACCTGGTTCGATCCTGGGTTGGGAAGATCCCCTGGAGAAGGGCCTAACAACCCACTCCAATATGCTTGCCTGGAGAATCCCCATGGACACAGGAGCCTGGCAGGCTACAGCCCATGGAGTCGCGGAGCTGGACACCACTGAGCGACTAAGCAGAGCACAGCACAGCACAAAACCCAAGCCAAATTAGTTAAGGTCGTATTATATAACTTTAATCTATAAAAATTACAACAACCATGTTAAGAGAAAAAGCCCATCTACTTGAGGATAAAAATTTTAAGAGCTGCTCAACAGCAAGCTCAGTAATTAATATATTAATGGTAGTATATTCAATTGAAGTTGGAAACATGATTCAGAGGGTCTGGCCTACATGATTGTTCATCTGTCTCCTAAACCTGGGCACAAGAGGAAACAAAGCAAACCGGAGTCAAAGATAGGAAAACTAGCAATTAATCCAGCAAGTAGAATACCTTGCTTCTTGGTGTGCAAAGAAGTTATCACTGTGGGTTATCACCAAACCCATGATAAGATATACATCTGAGTCACAGTACATGCACACACACAACTGAAACAGGTTTCACAAAACAATTAACCTTATTACATATGATAAAGTAAAACGTAAAGTTAACATCAAATATTATTTGATCATCATTTAAAGACATTTAAAATTCCAAAATTAATATACAATATAAACTTTAAAATAGAAAAGAGTCTATGTGGAGCAAAGGAACCCAGTGACATGAGACCCGAACTGAAGTGTAGCATGTTTGCGGCGAGAACCTGGGTTCAAGTGAAGCAATAAACACAAGGAAAGTAGGCATGCATAATACTAGTCGGGAACGTGATACAGTGATCAACAGTAATTGTTTGCAGGAAGGATGGAAAAACAAAGACAGATCGTTAAGAGCAGTAACAGCAAAAGCATACATTGGTTTGGTTTTATGGAATACACACAAACACACAGAATCCCTAAGGGCCCTGTGGCCTTATCAAATCAAATCATCTTTCTCTTGCACTACAGGTCAGTGCTTCCTGAACCCTTCTGCCAAAACCCATGATAAGAAATACATTTGAGTCACAATACATGCACACACACACAACTGAAACAGATTTCACAAAACAATTAAACTTACTACATATGCTAAAGTAAAACATAAAGTTAACATCAAATATTATTTGATCATTATTTAAATACATTTAAAATTCCAAAATTAATACACAATGTAAACATTAAAATTAGAAAAGAGTCTATGTGATGCAGTGAGTGACCTTTCCTGTTCATAAACTAATTCCAGTCTAGAAAACACAAGGACCAAGTTACATACTTAGCAGGTTCACAATAGAGTCTTGTACGCTTGCTTGAAATTGGGTCAGGGTTGAAAACCCTAGATGAAACAATAAGTTGTTGTGAAAGGTAAAAATAGTACTGAACTTATTCTATTTAGTAACGGAAATTCTTTGGTCTTAATACAAAATGATGGTCAGAAGTATTATTTATAACCACTTCAGAATACCTTAAGAACTAAGTTGCAAGAATTCATTTTCTCCTTGGAATACACATTGAACTCAATTATTGATGCAGGGCAAATGGATCTTTCAGCCAAATGTTTTTCTTCAACGTTTTAAACTTCCCCTCAGGAAAATATCAATTCTTGTCTGAAGACAAGAGAAAATTTTATATCTCTACATTTTATTTTGTTCAAGTTTTTTTCAGAAATAATGCTCTCTTTCAGATGTAGCAACATGTTTGAAAGAGTAAAACAGCAAGAGTATTACCTGCAAAAACAATGTTTTGGAACCCTGAGATATAGAGCTCCTGATCTAGTTCACTAGGTTGCCAAAAATATCAGCTAAATATGCAGTTTTGTTATCCAAAAATATTGGAAAACACCTGTCAAATGAGAATGTCTTTCAACTAGAAAAATTCTAGATCCATACAATCTGCTTAGCTCTTTATCTCTTAACAGCTATCAAACTCTGCTGTTTGGGTGAATGGGTACACCCAGTGAGTGGGTACAGTTAGCTCTGAATAACACATTTTAAAATCTTGGCTACTCATCAAGTCTCCTTTACAATAATGAATAACTTGCAATATTTTTCAATATATCCAAGAGATATATATCCCACATATCCCAAGGCTCTGTATACATAAAACAGTGATTCCAGAGAGGACTCTTAAGTACTTAGAACAAATGAGACAGAAAGAAGAGTCCAGCGATGAGCTGCTGAGCAGTGTGCTCACTCATGATCCGTCTACTGCTTTTGCCTAAAGCTTCAGGGACCAGCAGAGCAGCTGCCCTGGACGTTCAGAAGAAAGTAGGAGGATGCCTGCACTGTCCATTGTGCTGCTTTGACTGTTGTCTCTATGTCCGTCTCTGTCTATCACTGTCTCTGTCTGTCTCTCCCTTCCTCCCTTTGCTTGAGTGTTGGGAAGGTGGTTTGAGGAAATAATAAAACATAAAGTGTGGATCTTTGGGGGTGGGAGAAAGCACTATTATCAGTAGCTTCAAACAGTGTTTGAAATAATTCCTCTATGTTTCTTAACCATATTTGCAATTCTACTACTTTACTTCAGTTCAGTCGCTAGTCGTGTCTGACTCTTTGCAACCCAATGGACTGCAGCACACCAGGCTTTCCTGTTCATCACCAACTGCCAGAGCTTGCTCAAACTCGTGTCCATCAAGTCGGTGGATGCCACCCAACCATCTCATCCTCTTTTGTCCCCTTCTTCTCCCGTCTTCAAATTTCCAGCATCAGGGTCTTTTCCAGGGAGTTAGTGTTTCACATCAGGTGGCCAAAGTATTGGAACTTGAGCTTCAGCATCAGCCCTTCCAATGAATATTCAGGACTGATTTCCTTTAGGACTGATTGGTTGGATCTCTTTGCAGTCCAAGGGAATCTCAAAAGTCTTCTCCAATGCCATAGTTCAAAAGCATCAATTCTTTGGTGCTCAGCTTTCTTTATAGTTCAATTCTCACATTCATACATGACTACTGGAAAAACTGCAGCATTGACTAGATGGACCTTTATTGGCAAAGTAATGTCTCTACCTTTTAAATTGCTGTCTAGGTTGGTCATAGCTTTCTTCCAAGGAGCAAGCATCTTTTAATTTCATGGCTGCAGTCACCATCTGCAGTGATTTTGGAGCCCAAGAAAACAAAGTCTGTCACTGTTTCAATTGTTTGCTCAACTATTTGACATGAAGTGATGGGACTGGATGCCATGATCTTAGTTTTTTGAATGCTAAGTTTTAAGTTATCTTTTTCACTCTCCTCTTTCACTTTCATCAAGAGGCTCTTTAGTTCTTCGATTCTACCATAAGGGTGGTGTCATCTGCATATCTGAGGTTATTGATATTTCTCCCAGCAATCTTGATTTCAGCTTGCACTTCACCCAGCCCAGCATTTCACATTACGTACTACGCATATAAGTTAAATAAGCAGGGTGATAATATACAGCCTTGACGTACTCCTTTCCCTATTTGGAACCAGTCTGTTCCATGTTCTGTTCTAACTGTTGCTTCTTGACCTGCATACTGATTTCTCAGGAGGCAGGTAAGGTGGTCTCGTATTTCCATCTCTTGAAGAATTTTCCACAGTTTGTTGTGATCCACACAGTCAAAGGCTTTGGCATAGTCAATAAAGCAGAAATAGATGTTTTTTCTGGAACTCTCTTGCTTTTTTGATGATCCAGCAGATGTTGGCAATTTGATCTCTGGTTCCTCTGCCCTTTCTAAAGCCAGCTTGAACATCTGGAAGTTCATGGTTCACGTACTGTTGAAGCCTGGCTTGGAGAATTTTGAGCATTACTTTACTAGCATGTGAGATGAGTGCAATTGTGTGATAGTTTGAACATTCGTTGGCACTGCGTTTCTTTGGGATTGGAATGAAAACTGACATTTTCCAGTCCTGTGGCTACTGCTGAGTTTTCCAAATTTGCTGGCATATTGAGTGTACCACTTTCACAGCATCATCTTTCAGGATTTGAAATAGCTCCACTGGAATTCCATCACCTCCACTAGCTTTATTCTTATTGATGTTTCCTAAGGCCCATTTGACTTCGCCTTCCAGGATGTCTGGCTCTAGGCGAGTAACCACACCATCGTGGTTATTTGGGTCATAAAGATCTTTTTTGCATAGTTCTGTGTATTCTTGCCACATCTTCTTAATATCTTCTGCTTCTGTTAGGTCCATACCATTTCTGTCCTTTATTGTGCCCATCTTTGCATGAAATGTTCCCTTGGTATCTCTAATTTTCTTGAAGAGATCTCTAGTCTTTCCCATTCTACTGTTTTCCTCTATTTCTTTGCACTGATCACTGAGGAAGGCTTTCTTGTCTCTCCTTGCTATTCTTTGGAACTCTGCATTCAACTGGTTATAACTTTCCTTTTCTCCTTTGCTTTTAGCTTCTCTTCTTTTCTCAGCTATTTGTAAGGGCTCCTCGAACAACCATTTTGCCTTTTTGCATTTCTTTTTCTTGTTCATGGTTTTGATCACAGCCTCCTGTACAATGTTACAAACCTCTGCCCATAGTTCTTCAGGCACTCTATCGGACCTAATCCCTTGAATCTATTTGTTACTTCCACTGTATAAATCATAAGGGATTTGATTTAGGTCATACCTGAATGGTCCAGTAGTTTTCCCTACTTTCTTCAATTTAAGTCTGAATTTGGCAATAAGGAGTTCATGATCTGAGCCGCAGTCGGCTCCTGGTCTTGTTTTTGCTGACTGTATAGAGCTTCTCCATCTTTGGCTGCAAAGAATGTAATCCTTTTTTTTTTTTTTTTTTTTTTTAGTTTTCTGAATGTTGAGCTTTTTTTTTTTTTAAGTTTAATTTTTTATTTTTTAGTTTGTTTTGCTTTACAATACAGTATTCATTTTGCTATACATTGACATGAATCAGCCTCGAGTGTACATGAGCTCCCAATCCTGACCCCTGTAATCAATTTGATTTCAGTATTGACCATCTGGTGATGTCCATGTGTAGAGTCTTCTCTTGTGTTGGTGCAAGAGGGTGTTTGCTATGACCAGTGTGTTCTCTTGGCAAAACTCTGTTAGCTTTTGCCCTGCTTCATTTTGTATTCCAAGGCCAAATTTGCCTGTTATTCCAGGTATCTCTTGATTTCCTACTTTTGCATTCCAGTTCCCTATAATGTCTTTTTTGGGCGTTAGTTCTAGAAGGTCTTGTAGGTTCTTCATAGAACTGTTCAACTTCAGCTTCTTTGGCGTTTGGTTGGGGCATAGATTTGGATTACTGTAATATTGAATGGTTTGCCTTGGAAACGAACAGAGATCATTTCTGTCGTTTTTGAGATTCTACTACTTAAAAGTATTTAAAAAATAATATTATATTAGAAACTTATAATAGAGATCCCATCTATTTGGATTGTAAAGTCTGTATCAGATTGTAGCTACCTTATAAGCACTGTTGAAATGTTCCATAACGATAGAACAGAGATATGTCAATATGAAAAGGTGCAATTTTTTATTTTCCACCAACTAAACACCAAACATCATACATGAAACATCCATGCATTATTTTTCATCCATGCATTTTAAACAAAAACTTTTTTCAATAAATATGTAGCACTTTTTCTCTCCTCCCACTGATAATGCAACTAAATAAAACAATGAAACTGAAATAAAAAGGAAATTGACATAGTTTTATATACTTTTCTTTCTTTGAAAATATTTGAAAAGGTTACTGAAAAGTCCAGAATGCTGCTTCCAAAAATCTGTTCAATGTAAAATATCATAACTTTCATTTGCAACATTAACACAAATACATGGAGTCATTTTCATGAGTATTTGCACATTTGATAAACCCATTTTTAAAATTATCTTCGTGAAAGAGAAGATCTTCATATAAGATATCTTACACTTTTTCTTGAGTCACCCTCTCCTCAACATTTTTGTACTTCCAGATGCAGCAAGCCTCTGTATTTTTTCACTTTATGCATTCTTTCTTCTCCTAATAATTAGTACATTTAGAGGGCAAATTGGTCTAATTTCTTTTTGAACAACAATTATCACGGAACTCAAAACATTACACTTGAAGAATGTATTTAAAGTTAATAAATAAAACTTAGAGTCTCACCATTTTTACCAACAGCAAAGAAAATCCTGCTACATTCTGCTTGACCTTTAATTACATTATATAAATTAACTGTGCATTAACCATTACATTACAATCATCGCCAAACTGACCATCACTCTAATTCACTTAATATTGCTCTTTTGTTCCATGGTACCCCTTACAGTTTAAGTAGGTACCAGGGAAAAGATGATTTGCAGTAAATATTTTTGAAAACCAGGCTGTGTCATTTCCTCCCAGCAGGCTCTAATATCATCAGCCTTAATAGACTTTTATTTAATCAGAGTATCAAAGAATACAGATAAATATTTAAATACAAAATTATGCTTCATATTGCTAAGTAACCAACTCAAAAATATCCTAGATAGCTGGACTGTTTTCTTTTTTTCACTCTGATGGAGAAAAAGAGAAAGAGAAAGAAAAAAGCACACTTCTTTTAAGTAGCACCAAGAATAAATCTCACCCTCCTCAAAACTACCCTCTAACATTAACATCCACACAAGGAAGAAAAAAAAAATCACAAATATGTCACCTTTATGAATTTAAACTTCGAAATAAAACTAATAATTGTCCCCTATGTCCTCTGTTATAAACATTTATCTCTGCTATGAAAACCATGAACGTCAGAAATCTAACTTAAAGAAATACAGGAGAGCATAAGTAAAATATATAACTGATATAAATGGATTAATACTGCCTGAACTGAATGTTAAAATTATACTTTCAGGTTGCTAACCAGGAATCTAATATTTATAAGCAAAAAAAAAAATCAAATTTTCTCCTCAAAAACACGAGGTGCAAGAGAAACATCTCAGACACCAAATGTGAAAAAATAAGTCCTTTGAACTTCTTTCTCTTATCTCACCATTATTTTTAATTCTTCAATCTTATAATCCAGTTTAATGTCCCTGAAGTGAGAAAATTTTCATGTCTCCTTTTCCTTAGGAGAAAAATTATTCATGCAGCTTTAAGAGAAAAAAGACAAAAGATTCCATCTTGTCCAATCCTCTGGGAACCAGTGCAGGACACTTCCAATTTTGGTCTTTTATTCCACCCAGCTTTCAATGTCCTCATTTTCACTGAGGAAAAAGATTGCCTCAATAAGCAGTACTGAATACAGAAAAATATTTTCAAACGTAGCTTTGATTCTGATAGTGTACAGACTTCCAGGGGCAGTGACTGCAGGCTGATACTCATCATGCTGGGCAGAGCTGCAGCTCCCAGCAGCTCCCTTAGGATCCACAGGATCACAAGGCTGAACATCCAACATACTCACAACTTTTCTGTATATATAGTCATTCTGTTTCTCATATACAGTATTCAATAAATTACATGAAATAATAAATGTATTATAAAATAGGTCTTGTGTTAGATGATTTTGCCTAATTTGGGGTAAAGTAGGAGTTCTGAGCACATTTAAGATAGACAGTGAAGAATCTGCCTGCGAGGTGGGAGACCGGGGCTGGATACCTGGGTTGGGAAGATTCTCTGGAGAAGGGAATGGCAACCCACTTCAGTATTCTTGCCTGGAGAATTCCGTGGACAGAGGGACCTGGCAGGCTACAGTCCATGGGATTGCAAAGAGTCAGACACGACTGAGCGACTAACACTAAACTGAACTGAAGCTAAGCTACAATGTTTGGTAGGTTAGATGTACTAAATGTATTTTCGACTTATGATATTTTTACCTTATCATGAGTTTATCAGAACATAACCCCACAGTAAGTTCAGGAAGATCTGATAAAAGCCCATTTTAAAATAAAATGTTAATATCTCATGTCATTTATTGACTACTAAACTGGAAGTGAAAAAGAGAAGGTTGTATGGGTACTAAATGGTTATAAGTGTATCAGTTGGTTGTCCTTCTGATTATGTGGCTGACAGGAGCTGACTCCCTGCCTCTGCCCAGCATTAAGAGAGAGTATCACACAGCATATTGCTAGCCCAGGAAAAATTCCAAGTATAGTTTCTATTGAATACGCACCAATTTTGCACCATCCTAAAGTTGAAATAACAGAAGTGGAACCAACGAAAACTGGGGCCCATCTATATAAGCATGGAATTACAAAGTATAGAAGATGAAAAATAATTCTATAATAAAGAGGATCTACTTTCTTGACTGGCTGTGAATTTGCTTTTTTTTTTTTACAAAGAGATACTCCAATAATAGTTTGGGCAAAACACTTTGGGAATAAATGAATGACTGTCAAATGAAATTTTAAAAGAACAGTATTCACTTGGATGTAAAAGCTATTTAATCTTCAAATAAAACCCATTTAATTGTTTTTACAGTCATAATTAATAAGAAAATAAGTATAAATGAAGAAATAATCCCTTCCATTCATACAAAGCAAAATTCTTCATGTCCCCCCCCCCCGCCCACCCACCCCCCCCCCCCC
>SJYA01000592.1:850526-942849 GCA_006410615.1 Neotragus moschatus
AAAAAGAAAATAAGTATAAATCAACAAAAAACCTCTCCCATTCATAAAAAGCAAAATTCTTCATGTCCCCCCCCCCCCACCCCTGCAGCAATTTCACCCGCATTTAGGGCTTCAATTCCCACTCTGGCTAACTCCTAAATCTGAATCCCCAATCTCAGCCTCCCCTCTGGGCCCTGGATCCTCTCTTGCCATCTCCATCTTATGCTCCACAGACACCTCAAACTCATCATGTTCAAATCTTAAACAATTAACTTCCCCCTCCCGTTAAAAATTAAATCAAGCTCTTCTATCCAGTTTCCCAAGCTGAGAAACTAAGGTTTTACTTTTCTGTTGACCTTCAAAGCCAATCACTTTTAAATGTAAATTCTACATGTAAATTTGCTTGTAAATTCTACATTTTTATCATCTGTCCTCTCCTTTTCATCCCTATTATTTTCCTGCTCAGCTCTTATCCTCTCTTATCTGAGCTATTTCAATAGCACCAGTTTTCTAACTTATCTCTCTACCTTTTGCTTCTCCATCCAATCCAGCATCTACATCATACCACCACCATGTTATCTTTCCTAATTACATCAAGTCCCTCACTGGCTCGCCATTGTCTTTAGAATCAAGTCCAAAGTCCTCAACATGATACACAGGGCCTTCACCAAATGAAGACTCTCTTTCTCTGAGTCATAACTTTTTACACGCCTAATCTGTATGTTGTTTTATAGCACATCCTATACTTCTAAGTATTAAAACCATCTTTAACACCATATTCTATAGTGAATATTCTATAGTGAAAGATTATGTCAAACAGGAAAAAAATCTTGATTTCAAACGAAAGGTACTGAAATCCCATACTTAACCTAATTTCTAGAAATTTCAGCAATCCTAATATGACTGGCAACCAAGCTCTGCAACCTTTTTGTTTTTTTGTTTATTTCCAGGCACCATCTTTTTTAGCCCAACCTCTCATCTCTATACACTCTGATGTTTAGGGACAATGTGGACCAAAACACATTCCTGAAACATACCATATACTTCCACCTAATATTCCTGGTTTGCATCCATATCTTCTGTTCCTTTCCCTAACTCAGCAAACTCCTATTCATCCTTCAAAGCCAAGTTCAAATATGGTATCATCTCACTGCCTCCTTTTACCATATATAGAATTATCTTCCCTCATCAATGGTCCAATTAAATTCTTAACTACATCTCTGTTATGGGCTTCCCTGCTAGCTCAGCTGGTAAAGAATCCATCTGCAATGCAGGAGACCCTGGTTCAGTTCCTGGGTCAGAAAGATCCCCTGGAGAAGGCATAAGCTACCCTCGCCAGTATTCTTGGGCTTCCCTGGTGGCTCAGACAATAATCTGCCTGCAATGCAGGAGACCTGGGTTCGATCCCTGGTTTGGGAATCCTTGGGTTGGGATTCCCTGGAGGAGGGTATGGCAACCCAATCCAGTATTCTTGCCTGGAGAATTCCATGGACAGAGGAGCCTGGTGGGCTACAGTCCATAGGGTCGCAAAGAGTGGGACACAACTGAGCGATTAAGCACATCACAGCCTGTATCTCTGTTATAACTCTTATCACCCTGAAATTGTAAGGACTTATTCACATGTCTGGTTATAAGCATCTTGAAGTCAGGGAAACATTTTCTTGACTCTAACATTTAACTTATCTTCTGCAAAAAGACATTTTAAACTTCTTATTGAAAAATAATCACCTCTCATAGTATTAAGATAATGCCATAATTGCAGTAATTGAGTGACTGAGAAAGCTCAAAAACAAAAAAAATCTCACGTCATTCACCAGGAAAAAAAAATTTCATATATATATAAAGCATAATTAAGTTGAAGCTTGTATATGCCTTTATCTATATCTTGCAATACCAGTTTCTCTCTCTCTCTTTCCTTCCTTTTGAAGAAGTTCTTCACAGAACTTTCTTTTAAGTACTCCTTGGATTTCATTGTATCTCATGCACAGAATTCTAAACTCAGTATAGTGAAAGGGCTAAGATCATGATTTCTAGAGCCCAACTGTCTGGTTTGAATCCTACCTAGCTCTGGCACCTAGGCTGTTTGATATGGGAAAGTCATTCAACTTTTCTATGTTGCTCAAAGAGGAGATCATAGCAATAACACCCCTCAAGGTGGTTCTAAGGATTCAATAAGCTAATGCATGTAAGAATTTAGAACACTGCCTAGCCCAAAGCACATCCCAATAAATGCTGGTTGATGTTATCGTTATCATCAGTTTTTAAAAAACTTTCTCTGTACTTATGCTAGCCTATGGGGCTTCAGTCCATGGGGTTGCTAAGAGTAGGACACAACTAAGCGACCTCACTTTCATTTTTCACTTTTGTGCATTAGAGAAGGAAAGGGCAACCCACTCCAGTGTTCCTGCCTAGAGAATCCCAGTGACGGGGGAGCCTGGTGAGCTGCCGTCTATGGGGTCGTACAGAGTCGGACGTGACTGATGCGACTTAGCAGCAGCAGCAGCAGCATGGGGTAAAATGTAATCTCCTAGATGGAAGGAATTAAATCCCCCCCATACAGGAATTGTTAGTCTCTCAGTTGGGTCCAACTCTTTGCAACCCCATGGATTGTAGCCTGCCAGGCTCCTCTGTCCATGGAATTATCCAGACAAGAATACTAGAGTGGGTAGCCATTTCCTTTTCAAGGTAGAAGAGACTAACTTCCCGACTCACTGCATTTCAGACAGATTCTTTACTGTCTGTTGATCTTGGCAGACTGAAGCCTTATACTCACATTATTTACTGAGCACCTAATACATTCCAATGCACAGTTTTAGCACTTATATTAATGTATGGGTGGCTTCTCTGGTGACTCAGAGGTTGATGTTTAGTTGCTAAGTCCTGTCAGAGTCTTCTATAACCCCATGGACTGTAGCCCACCAGGCCCTGGGTCAATGCGATTTCCCAGGCAAGAATACTGGACTGGGTTTCCATTTCCTTCTCCAGGGGATCTTCCCAACCCGGGGATCGAACCCACGTCTCCTGCACTGGCAGGCATATTCTTTACCACTGAGCCACCAGGGAAGCTGCCCATATAGGAATGTAAGTGCTAAAACTATGCCTTAGAATATATTAATGCTTAATAAATAATGTGAATATAAGATTTCAGTCCACCAAGATCAACAAATTAGAAATCACAGCAAACCTTATATATGGAGTACATGCTTGAAATTGGTGTTTCAAAACATCCATCTTGCACTGTACTGTTGAAACATGTAAAACTGTTAAAGCAAAACAAAAATTATATTCACTAGAAACTTTCCTTCTACGTCTCCATTTAATTTGGTTTTGGTACCCAGTGATCTAAAATTCTCGTCTATAATGTAAGACTTACTACAGATTATTTAAAATAAAATTTCCAGGGCTTCCCTGGTGGCTCAGTGGTAAAGAATATTCCTGCCAATGCAGGAGGCATGGGTTTGATCCTTGATCTAGGAGGATCCCACATGCCATGGAGCAACAAAGCCCATGTGTCACAACTGTTAAGCCTGTGCTCTAGAGTCTGGGAGCTGCAACTGTTGAGCCCATGTGCCACAACTATTGAAGCCCGTGCAATCAAGAGCTGGTCCTCCACAAAAGAGAAGCCCCCAAAAAGAGAAGCCCAGGCACTGCAACTAGAGAGCAACCCACACTTGCTGCAACTAGAGAAAAGCCTGTGCAGCAGGGAAGACCGGGCACAGTCACCAAAAAATTAAGAAATTATTTTAGTAACAAAATAAAACATAATTTCCAGTTTAGAAAACTGCCTATTGTCACATCAGAAAAATTAATATTCTTCCTTTATATCCTTATTTAATAAAATCTATCAACACACACACACACAAACTAATGAAAAGCCAAGGGACACAATTACTACATTTCCTGGTTCCTGCCTGGGAAACAACTTCAGAACACGCCTACATTTATCCCTAGTCAAAATGTGCCGGTTACAAACTGTTATTCCATTTTTCCTTTCCAGTCTTCCCCCAAAACTCCTCACACATTCACAAACTCAGAGAAAAGAACTCAAATGTCTATAATAAAAGCTGTACCCCAAAAATGCAGCTATATATTAATATATTTTGTTTTGGACGACTTAAATCTTACNTTCACTAGAAACTTTCCTTCTACGTCTCCATTTAATTTGGTTTTGGTACCCAGTGATCTAAAATTCTCGTCTATAATGTAAGACTTACTACAGATTATTTAAAATAAAATTTCCAGGGCTTCCCTGGTGGCTCAGTGGTAAAGAATATTCCTGCCAATGCAGGAGGCATGGGTTTGATCCTTGATCTAGGAGGATCCCACATGCCATGGAGCAACAAAGCCCATGTGTCACAACTGTTAAGCCTGTGCTCTAGAGTCTGGGAGCTGCAACTGTTGAGCCCATGTGCCACAACTATTGAAGCCCGTGCAATCAAGAGCTGGTCCTCCACAAAAGAGAAGCCCCCAAAAAGAGAAGCCCAGGCACTGCAACTAGAGAGCAACCCACACTTGCTGCAACTAGAGAAAAGCCTGTGCAGCAGGGAAGACCGGGCACAGTCACCAAAAAATTAAGAAATTATTTTAGTAACAAAATAAAACATAATTTCCAGTTTAGAAAACTGCCTATTGTCACATCAGAAAAATTAATATTCTTCCTTTATATCCTTATTTAATAAAATCTATCAACACACACACACACAAACTAATGAAAAGCCAAGGGACACAATTACTACATTTCCTGGTTCCTGCCTGGGAAACAACTTCAGAACACGCCTACATTTATCCCTAGTCAAAATGTGCCGGTTACAAACTGTTATTCCATTTTTCCTTTCCAGTCTTCCCCCAAAACTCCTCACACATTCACAAACTCAGAGAAAAGAACTCAAATGTCTATAATAAAAGCTGTACCCCAAAAATGCAGCTATATATTAATATATTTTGTTTTGGACGACTTAAATCTTACAAAAGCTAATATAAGTCTCTATTTGAAGCAATACTCCTAGCTTACTTTACCAGGTAACTTAAACTACAACTATTTACCTAAAGCAAAGACACAGATTAACTGCTACCAAACTTCTTGGCAAACGATTCAGTAACAGTGTAGTGTGCCATTCTAGAAAAATTCATTAATAAATGAGAAATGGACCACACTTCCAAAAATGGTGATTTGTAAAAAATGAGCTTAAACAATTTACACAGTAGGACTGTGTAGGACTTTATCTAAAACACCTTAGGTGAACCGCTAGCTTTAGGGTAAAGGTTTACAAAGAGCCTACTATGTCCCTGGCGCTTAATAGTTGTTTCACAGAATATACAATACCTAATGTTTATAGGACACTCTCACTCATTTCGTTTGACCCTAAGAATACCGCCTGGCAAAAGCATCCCGATTTTACAGCTAAGGAAACAAGGCCCAGAAAAGTCGACTTTAACCGAGGTATCACATCTGGTACGTGGGTTCTGGCCGAAACTCCTGCCCCTGACTCATATTCTGATCATCTTCTGTCATACTATAATAGTTAGAAACTCCTGGATGTTCCACTGTCAGATTTTTAAAATCAAATCCTACTTGACGACTTTACTGTGCTCGTTAGATTCTGGTAAGCCTCAAAACACAGAAAAGCAAAAATGTTTGAAAAACCCACCGTCTCAGCCTGTCGCGGCTTAATACTGACGAAAGCCCCGCGTTTCCTCCTGAATGCGGGGAGCTCCCTGCCTCTTCCCCAGGACTGCCGAGCGCCCCCCGAGCACCACCCGGACGACGGTCCCCGCGCCCCGAAGTGAGCGGCGAAGAGACCCTCAATCAGGCTCCATCACAGCCGCCTCCGCCAACCAGCTGGCTCCCAAATCCAGCGTTCGCTGGGCACGGGGCCGCACGTTCGTGAGTCCCTCCAGGCCGGGGAGGTGCCGGCACCGCCGCCAGCCCGTTCCCGCTCTGCGGCCGGACGGCTCCCGACGCTCCAAGGCCCGGCTCACAAAGTGCGACACCCTCTGCTGCGAGGGGCCGAAGCCCCTGCCTCACAACCCGCCCCAGGTCACCCCGCTCTTACCTGCTCTTGGCCTCGAGGCCGCCTCCGCCTCTGGGCTGCGGGGCTTAGTCCTCTCAGCAGAGGCGCCAGGTCGGCTGAGTTCCACTTGGGGTGGGCTCTGTCCCGCCCCCGCAGACCCGGCTACAGGCCCCGCCCCGGCCCGGCCAAGCCCTGTTCTTATTGGCTCATGTTCCCACCCCTCACCTTTGGACCCGCCCCCGGCACCGCCCGAGGACCTTCCCGCGGGGAACCGCCCCCACTCGAGTCTAGTGTTGGGGGCCTGAACCTTGCCCTGGAGCCTGGTCTCCAAGAGGCTGCGGCTCCGGCAGGCAAGCGGCAGGCACGGCTGTCGTCCGGCCGAGGCCTCTAGACAAAGCTCCCTAGTCACTGTGCCTGCCGTCCAACAGGCTCCACAGCGATGGACAAGAACTTTACATAATGTTGACTCTTCACAGCTACCCGTGAGACAAAGCCTAATCAAGAAATTCAATTGGCACCTCACTCAAGGAAACCGTACAACTGTCTCCTGCCAACGAGTGTAGAAGGCCTGGTGTCTCCAGTGAAAAAGCAGCATCATTTCTCAGGCTGAGCTCAGGGGGGCAAAAATGTCTCCGGCAGTTGCAATACAGCCCCAACTTGAAATGTACAGCTGCATATAACGCTCCCGACACTTGAGGCTTGAAATCCCAGAGCAGAGTTGCCTTTGATACTCCCAGTGCCTGAGGTCGGCTCCCACGCCCTGTTGTGACATGATTAAGCGCTGCGCCTGCAACACGCTCGTCCTCAGGTATGTGCATGGCGCGGTGCCTACTGGAGCAGCAGCCCAGTTTCACTAAGGCTGCAGTCAAGGATGAGTTGAGCCTGTTTCCCAGGCACTTGCTAACTACCCCACCCCGCCTGGGCCCGCCTGATTCCACCCTACCCCGCGCCACCCCACCGGAGCCTCTTGGATCTGGTGACCAAACTCTTCCCACATCTGTTCACATGAAGATACCAAAATAGAAGACCAGGAGGAGCGGTGTTTGGTCACACATCACAGATGACTGTCACAGGCCAACTTAGCCAAAGGAGTAAAAGCTGCATATCCCAAACCGTTGTGAAACCATGAGCTACGGGGAATAAAACAGGAATTGTCTTCTATAATGGTGGGGTCGGGGAGGGAAGGAATGTCAAGACATATTTTTAATCACTTCTCAATGAGGAAATAAATGTGAATATTGTTTGTAGTAAATTTTGAACAACGATCGGACCCCTTCCCCTCCCCACCAAAATAATCCTTGCGTAATTAGAAAACTCTCCAAACAATTAAGATAAAATGTTGGGCTAAAATAGTGTGGTTTTGAAATTTATTTCAAAATTCAGATTTATTCCAAACTTCGCATTCAGGAAGATTATAAGCCAAAATGAGTAGATCAAATTCCAAGCACTAAATGAGAAACCAAATCCTCATCTTCATCCTCTCTATGGCTGTAAATATGAGACGTGTATGTGTTCTACTGCCCTCTCATGGGTAAGATGGAGATATACATAATGGTAGTTCATGCCTTTTTAAATCTGAGAATAGAAAGTTTAATTTGGCAGTTTGTATTATTTTGGTAACAAAGAGGTCAAGGTAAAAGAAAAATCAAGTTCTAAGGGACTTAAAAATACTCAGCAAAGAGAACTTCAACTTCAGAAACCACAAAGAGATTTCTTACACCAGGGCTAGTACAAACATGTTGTTGGAATCACACCCATGCTTAGGACCACCTGTACAGAATGTGGAAGCATGTAGGAATTTGCTTTTAATTTTTTTTTCCTTTTGAAATGTTTTTATTTTCTAAGATATTTCACAAAATGCTCCTTTTCACATTTGTACCTACTCATGCTGTAACTTCATGCTGTGAACAATTTGATACTAGTTGTAGTCTATAAAAGAATGAGATCTTATTCCTTAAACCTTTTCTGTCTAGGTATGTACCTGCTGATATTTTAGATGTTTGGTCAGTAACTGTTTATTGAATAAGGTGAATGAAGTTATCAGCCCAACCACTAGATGGCAACACAACTGTATGTGTATAGAAGTACAGTCTGGTTAATTGGAATTCCACTTGACCTTGAGTAACAGGAATGATTCTAAAAAGTTACAAGTGTAACTTTTCTTTTGGTAAATAAAATCATTTAAAATGTACCACTACTGCTGAGTATAACTTAATTGTGAATTACATTCTTAAAACTAAGAATCCTTTTGTAAGATAAATTCTCCCTAAGTATGCTGCTGCTGCTACTGCTAAGTCACTTCAGTCGTGTCCGACTCTGTGTGACCCCATAGACGGCAGCCCACCAGGCTCCCCCATCCCTGGGATTCTCCAGGCAAGAACACTGGAGTGCGTTGCCATTAACAAATCATAATTACAGATTTTCTATATTGGGTTACACCACTCCAGTCTTTGTCTAAGAAAGTCACTCTTCAGCTGTATCCTGTCAAAAGGACTTTTCAGTGGGCAAAATGCCTTTAGCAAGTTCCATTCTGTAAAACAAAAGCCTGCATTCTCCCTATAACTAATCATTTGTTTGTATTTTTGCCTTGCTTTAATAACTATTTTGCCTGAAAGTCATGGAGACTAGAGTCAGACAAATCCAAGTCTCCATTGTTACCTCTTACTGCTACTAAGTCACTTCAGTTGTGTCCGACTCTGTGCAGCCCCATAGACGGCAGCCCACCAGGCTCCCCCTCCCTGGGATTCTCCAGGCAAGAACACTGGAGTGGGTTGCCATTTCCTTCTCCAATGCATGAAAGTGAAAAGTGAAAGTGAAGTCGCTCAGTTGTGTCCCACTCTTCACGACCCCATGGACTGCAGCCTACTAGGCTCCTCAGTCCATGGGATTTTCCAGGCAGGAGTACTGGAGTGGGGTGCCATTGCCTTCTCCAACCTCTTACTAGGTATTATCCTTATATAGATCACTAATCTCAGTTTACTTATTTTCCCCAAAATTGGGACAATAACATCTATAAAGTTGTGCAAAGCATTAAATGAAATAATGTCAATGGACCAATATCTAATACAATCTTTGGTTTATAGTAGTGATTTGTTAACTAGTAACCATTGCTATTTATACCTTACAATGAAAATCTCACCCATGTCATTATTTTGTTTGTTTTATTCTCCTGATTTAATGCCTTCAGCAATTAAATTAAGTTCATAACACCAGGTTTCATAGCGATAGGCCATGCGGATTTGGGCCACATTTGTCCTTCGGATATCATTTCCAGCAGGGCCTTCTTCAAGGTAATTGTTGCCCAGAAACCTTGCTTTCTCCTATAAGAAAAAAGGAAACAGAATGATTGTTGTCACTTTTTACTCTGATATGGACAATAATTATATCCTCCACAAAGATTCCTTCCTTATATTAGCTGCAGGCAAGAGGCAAACAATAAACCACTAAGCGCACTCATCCAGTGCCTCAATGTGCATGGTCTGCTGAGAAATAAGTGTATTTTATCTTCTTTGGCCACAGGTCCTGGCCAGAGAGAGAATAATTCTTTCTAGACCCTGTCCATAGTAATTGCACATGATTCCTGAAATAATTTTTCAACAAGTGTTTCTTCAACTAAGTTTTCAATATTCAGGTTACCAAATTCCAGACTCAGAAGGATAATCAGTCAAAGGCAGGTCTACCTCATGAGAAATTCCACATTGCAGGACACTGTTTCTTGCCACTTCACACATATCACAGGTACTCAGCTTGAAGACTTGTGCAGCAATGGCATATTCTTCCATTAGCGGCTCCTTGAGTTATTTATTTAAAGAGGGAAAGAAAAAGGGATGAATTAAAAGAAATAACACACATCCTGCACAAAAGAATAGTGAAATAGCATTGATTCAACTTTAACGTTCTAGATGGTAAATAAAAGTTCAGCAAAATATACTTGTATTGCTCAAAATTCCATATGTGTACCTTGGTGAAGTGGAATTGCATTGGGTCATCTGTAGACAGTGAGATC
The DNA here is from genome assembly GCA_006410615.1 of Neotragus moschatus. Classification (NCBI taxonomy): domain Eukaryota; kingdom Metazoa; phylum Chordata; class Mammalia; order Artiodactyla; family Bovidae; genus Neotragus; species Neotragus moschatus. The sequence goes on from SJYA01000592.1 coordinate 860,523, forward strand.
ATTAGCCCTTTCTGGAGGAAATCTAAAAAAGGATTTCGGGCGTATTCTAGAAATAAGCTGTTGTTACTTNCAGGGGGGCAAAAATGTCTCCGGCAGTTGCAATACAGCCCCAACTTGAAATGTACAGCTGCATATAACGCTCCCGACACTTGAGGCTTGAAATCCCAGAGCAGAGTTGCCTTTGATACTCCCAGTGCCTGAGGTCGGCTCCCACGCCCTGTTGTGACATGATTAAGCGCTGCGCCTGCAACACGCTCGTCCTCAGGTATGTGCATGGCGCGGTGCCTACTGGAGCAGCAGCCCAGTTTCACTAAGGCTGCAGTCAAGGATGAGTTGAGCCTGTTTCCCAGGCACTTGCTAACTACCCCACCCCGCCTGGGCCCGCCTGATTCCACCCTACCCCGCGCCACCCCACCGGAGCCTCTTGGATCTGGTGACCAAACTCTTCCCACATCTGTTCACATGAAGATACCAAAATAGAAGACCAGGAGGAGCGGTGTTTGGTCACACATCACAGATGACTGTCACAGGCCAACTTAGCCAAAGGAGTAAAAGCTGCATATCCCAAACCGTTGTGAAACCATGAGCTACGGGGAATAAAACAGGAATTGTCTTCTATAATGGTGGGGTCGGGGAGGGAAGGAATGTCAAGACATATTTTTAATCACTTCTCAATGAGGAAATAAATGTGAATATTGTTTGTAGTAAATTTTGAACAACGATCGGACCCCTTCCCCTCCCCACCAAAATAATCCTTGCGTAATTAGAAAACTCTCCAAACAATTAAGATAAAATGTTGGGCTAAAATAGTGTGGTTTTGAAATTTATTTCAAAATTCAGATTTATTCCAAACTTCGCATTCAGGAAGATTATAAGCCAAAATGAGTAGATCAAATTCCAAGCACTAAATGAGAAACCAAATCCTCATCTTCATCCTCTCTATGGCTGTAAATATGAGACGTGTATGTGTTCTACTGCCCTCTCATGGGTAAGATGGAGATATACATAATGGTAGTTCATGCCTTTTTAAATCTGAGAATAGAAAGTTTAATTTGGCAGTTTGTATTATTTTGGTAACAAAGAGGTCAAGGTAAAAGAAAAATCAAGTTCTAAGGGACTTAAAAATACTCAGCAAAGAGAACTTCAACTTCAGAAACCACAAAGAGATTTCTTACACCAGGGCTAGTACAAACATGTTGTTGGAATCACACCCATGCTTAGGACCACCTGTACAGAATGTGGAAGCATGTAGGAATTTGCTTTTAATTTTTTTTTCCTTTTGAAATGTTTTTATTTTCTAAGATATTTCACAAAATGCTCCTTTTCACATTTGTACCTACTCATGCTGTAACTTCATGCTGTGAACAATTTGATACTAGTTGTAGTCTATAAAAGAATGAGATCTTATTCCTTAAACCTTTTCTGTCTAGGTATGTACCTGCTGATATTTTAGATGTTTGGTCAGTAACTGTTTATTGAATAAGGTGAATGAAGTTATCAGCCCAACCACTAGATGGCAACACAACTGTATGTGTATAGAAGTACAGTCTGGTTAATTGGAATTCCACTTGACCTTGAGTAACAGGAATGATTCTAAAAAGTTACAAGTGTAACTTTTCTTTTGGTAAATAAAATCATTTAAAATGTACCACTACTGCTGAGTATAACTTAATTGTGAATTACATTCTTAAAACTAAGAATCCTTTTGTAAGATAAATTCTCCCTAAGTATGCTGCTGCTGCTACTGCTAAGTCACTTCAGTCGTGTCCGACTCTGTGTGACCCCATAGACGGCAGCCCACCAGGCTCCCCCATCCCTGGGATTCTCCAGGCAAGAACACTGGAGTGCGTTGCCATTAACAAATCATAATTACAGATTTTCTATATTGGGTTACACCACTCCAGTCTTTGTCTAAGAAAGTCACTCTTCAGCTGTATCCTGTCAAAAGGACTTTTCAGTGGGCAAAATGCCTTTAGCAAGTTCCATTCTGTAAAACAAAAGCCTGCATTCTCCCTATAACTAATCATTTGTTTGTATTTTTGCCTTGCTTTAATAACTATTTTGCCTGAAAGTCATGGAGACTAGAGTCAGACAAATCCAAGTCTCCATTGTTACCTCTTACTGCTACTAAGTCACTTCAGTTGTGTCCGACTCTGTGCAGCCCCATAGACGGCAGCCCACCAGGCTCCCCCTCCCTGGGATTCTCCAGGCAAGAACACTGGAGTGGGTTGCCATTTCCTTCTCCAATGCATGAAAGTGAAAAGTGAAAGTGAAGTCGCTCAGTTGTGTCCCACTCTTCACGACCCCATGGACTGCAGCCTACTAGGCTCCTCAGTCCATGGGATTTTCCAGGCAGGAGTACTGGAGTGGGGTGCCATTGCCTTCTCCAACCTCTTACTAGGTATTATCCTTATATAGATCACTAATCTCAGTTTACTTATTTTCCCCAAAATTGGGACAATAACATCTATAAAGTTGTGCAAAGCATTAAATGAAATAATGTCAATGGACCAATATCTAATACAATCTTTGGTTTATAGTAGTGATTTGTTAACTAGTAACCATTGCTATTTATACCTTACAATGAAAATCTCACCCATGTCATTATTTTGTTTGTTTTATTCTCCTGATTTAATGCCTTCAGCAATTAAATTAAGTTCATAACACCAGGTTTCATAGCGATAGGCCATGCGGATTTGGGCCACATTTGTCCTTCGGATATCATTTCCAGCAGGGCCTTCTTCAAGGTAATTGTTGCCCAGAAACCTTGCTTTCTCCTATAAGAAAAAAGGAAACAGAATGATTGTTGTCACTTTTTACTCTGATATGGACAATAATTATATCCTCCACAAAGATTCCTTCCTTATATTAGCTGCAGGCAAGAGGCAAACAATAAACCACTAAGCGCACTCATCCAGTGCCTCAATGTGCATGGTCTGCTGAGAAATAAGTGTATTTTATCTTCTTTGGCCACAGGTCCTGGCCAGAGAGAGAATAATTCTTTCTAGACCCTGTCCATAGTAATTGCACATGATTCCTGAAATAATTTTTCAACAAGTGTTTCTTCAACTAAGTTTTCAATATTCAGGTTACCAAATTCCAGACTCAGAAGGATAATCAGTCAAAGGCAGGTCTACCTCATGAGAAATTCCACATTGCAGGACACTGTTTCTTGCCACTTCACACATATCACAGGTACTCAGCTTGAAGACTTGTGCAGCAATGGCATATTCTTCCATTAGCGGCTCCTTGAGTTATTTATTTAAAGAGGGAAAGAAAAAGGGATGAATTAAAAGAAATAACACACATCCTGCACAAAAGAATAGTGAAATAGCATTGATTCAACTTTAACGTTCTAGATGGTAAATAAAAGTTCAGCAAAATATACTTGTATTGCTCAAAATTCCATATGTGTACCTTGGTGAAGTGGAATTGCATTGGGTCATCTGTAGACAGTGAGATCATTAGCCCTTTCTGGAGGAAATCTAAAAAAGGATTTCGGGCGTATTCTAGAAATAAGCTGTTGTTACTTAATGGCGACATAGCAATGGGAATCTGGGCTAAGAAAAACAAGTACTGTAACACAGGACTCTGAAAAGGAAAAATGAAAAAAATATTTTAAAATATTGGAAAAAGTATGCAAACTAAAAATGTTAAAACCCCATGATCTACTTCAGGTTTTGGCTTTCAACAAAATTATCACCTATTCTTTAAATCCTGTTGTAAAAAAGAAGAATAGTTTTTAAATATAAATACTATTTAGAATAAATTTATGAGATCAGTTTTCAGAAGCATTGAGTCAAACCAAATTGTTTAATTCTCTAAGTTAATGATCCATCTTAGGTAAAAGAATTCATCGTGAAACTTTTTTTCTCTACAAGAAAGTTCTGACTCTCACAAAAGGCATTTCGAAACATGCTACAACATGAAATTTGGCAAAAACCAGTTGAAGGTAGGCCAAGCTGCCTCGCATTTATCCATTGTCAGAGCTCTAAAATGAAAGTCAGAAGATCTGCATTAACCCCTCCCTGACACTGACTAGCTAGGTAATCTTGAGCAAGTTCCTATACTTCTCTGGGCCTCTGTAAAATGAAATGCAGTAAATAATCTCAAAAATATTTTTTGCTCTCCTTTATTTTGATCCCAGTGTTGATAATGACTTGTGACAAAATGATAAGGGGGAAAAAAGCTATCCCTTTTGCTCCCACATAAAAGTTAAGGTTGAGAAGAGAGCCTCCAACTCACCTTTTTTAAATTCAGGCCATGAGAAATGTTATCTGCTGTCATGAATGCTGTCATGAGATGAGTGAGAGCTCCAGCTTCCCCACAATGAGGTCGGAACAGAAACGTGTTCATGCCTCGTTCCCTAGGGAGATGGAGCTATTATAGGAATCACAGGTGACTGAATAGAACCCGACAACTATTCTGGGCCTAAAGTGATTTACAGAAAATCTGGTAGGAAAAGTTAACACTCTGAAAGGGAGTGGGGCATCCAAGGGATTCAGCAAGCCAGACAATTCCAATTCATAATCTTTGCTGTTCTGTCACTCAGTCGTGTGCGACTCTTTGCAACCCCATGGACTGTGGCCCACCAGGCTTCTCTGTCCCTGGGGGTTTTCCAGGTAAGAATACTGGAGTGGGTTGCCGTTTCTTCCTCCACGGGACCTTCCCAACCCAGAAATCGAACCTGCATCTCCTGCATTGACAGGCAGATTCTTTACCACTGAGCCACCTGGGAAGCCCAAAAACACTTCCTAAAACACAGTTTTTGGGAAAAAGAGGCAATATAGGATAGGAGGTTATGGAGGAAAGTTAAGATTTGATTACCTGAACAGAAACATCTTCAGTTACCACCCAAAGTTTACCAATATCACCATGTCAATTTTTCTGCTACTCACACTTTAGGGGGGAAAGGTTTCCAGAAAATCCCCTTATAATAGCCCTGTACTTCTCCCTTGCTCAGATATACCAAGATGGGCAAAATGTATGCAATTTTATCATAAATTGCACAGTGATAAGTGTAGATTCCTAAACTTCCAAAGAAAAGGAATTGTGAAAGTTACTGAAGACGCCAAAATGTCCATACTCCTCCCCAAATAAGTAAGGAAACTGAAGAAAAAGTCAAGGGAAAGAAATTTCTTCTCTGGGCCAACTGGCAGCATCCCTCAACCGCCGAGGGTGCCAGTGTATGAGGAAAGAAGTGTGTCAGATAGATTCTCTTCCCAGTTCTCATCTACTTACTTTCTCAGGCTGTTGAGCACCATGATGTTTGCATACATGTAGTAGGTATAGTAAGTGTAAGATGGGTTCTTTTCCATGGTCCACTCCTGGGGCTTAGGGCTCTTAGAGGAGAACATGTGGCCGCTGTGTTTAGACTCATCATCTACACTGTCGAAGCCCGTAATCTGTCAGGAAAAATGAGCAGGCGATGGGTTTAGTCTGAATGCAGAGACCCGGCCCTCAGACAGACTTTCGGCTCCCAGAGGCAAGGACCAAATGTCAGAGACAAACATCAAGAATTCAGCATGGCTAGGTACGCAGGCTGGTTCATGTGCAGCTATAGGAAGGCCCACAGGGTCATACTTACGTGCCTGAGGAAAACACTGAGGTCTGGGTGAGCCTGAGGGTTGATGGTGGCCTCGAACACTGGCAGGAAAACATTCTCCAACATCTTTCCAAAGTGTGGAAGGAAGTTCTTAGATCGGAACACATCACTAAAGGCAGGAATGAAGAGAATTTAGGAGGAGATGATTTGGGGACAGATAGTTCAAAGCAAAGGCCAAAGACAAACGAAGGGCCAAATGCCGTGTTTAAGAAAAGATCTAGTGTTTCCATCTTAGGTCCACCCTGGGACCTTCTTCTTGGTTACCCATAAAGAAGGATTCAGTTTGGGTTGGATATTTGTTGTTGTTTAGTCTCTAAGTCGTGTCCAACTTTTTTGTGACACCCAGGACTGTAGCCCCCCAGGCTCATTGGTCCATGGGATTTCCCAGGCAAGAATACTAGAGAGGGTTGCCATTTCCTTCTCCAGGGGACCTTAGGTTTGGCATAGGAGGTATAAATTTCTTGCTGGGCCACATGCACCTATACTGTATCTTCTACGAACGCTCTGTGGTAAAAAAAAAAAAAAAAAAAAATTAATCTTCACAGCTAAGGCCAGACAGAGAATGAAGAACATGGGAACTATGTCATGAAAGGGTCAGTGATTTTTTGTGTGTGTGGTATACAAGATGGTGAACATGAAATGCTTATCAGGAACACCTCTGATATGCTGTAGCCAGAGGCAATCTAACAAACTCTTATACAGCACTCAATATTTGCCACCCACTCTTTTGAGTGGTCAGAAGTATTAGCTAATTTAATCCTCATAACAACACAATAAATTAGGTACCCTTATGACTCCATTTTAAAGATGATGAAACTAAGGCACAGAGAGGTCATGAAACTTGCCAAAGGTCACACAGCTAGTAACTGGTAAAGTCATGATTCAAGTATAGCCAGCCCAGGGCCAGGGCCCATGCTTCTAATCATCACACTTTACTGCCTCTCTGTCTTAGTGATATTAGACAGTAAGTTTTACTCCATTCCAAAGGTTACTCTTTGGGGACTTCCCTGGTGGTACAGTGAATGAGAATTCACCTGCCAATGTAGGGGACACAGGTTCAATCCCTGGTCCAGGAAGATTCCACATGCCAAGGAGCAAGTAAGTCCATGTGCCACAACTACTGAGTCCGCATGCTGCAACTGCTGAAGGCCACATGTTCTAGAACTTGTGCTCTGCCACAAGAGAAGCCATTCCAATGAGAAGCCCAGGCACTGCACCTAGAGAGTAGCCCTTGCTCTCTGCAACTGGAGAAAGCCCACACAGAGCAACGAAGACCCAGAGGAACCAAAAATAAAATAATAAACAATAATTTTTTTAAATGTTCCTTTTTTTTTTTTTGCTAAAGAGAGGATAAAGCTCTTACATTGTCACAGGGCACACAGAATACAGAGGCAGATGGCCAGACAATACATCAACATTTAAGTTAGACAGAGGATCAGTGATATGAATATTCCTGAAGGCAATGAGTAATTAGCAGGTGATAATACCATTGATAAATAGTCATTGATTATGGAGAACTTGAGCACTCGTAGATGAGATAATTAGCAGACAGTAGTTGAAGTTCTGATACAAGAAAGCTACACCCCAGTACAGATGTGATTGGGAAGGAAGGAGCTGGACACGGAGAAGAGGATCAAGAGAAAGAAATGTACAGTAAACTGTACGTAGTTTTTCTCCTAGCTAAGTTTTAATCATTCTTAGTAAGTTATTTTGTGATCTGCATCAAGTGCCCTGTTTAAAAAAACAATCTGGTTAGAGAACTGAACTGAAATGATCTTCCTAACTCCTGTCTGTGATTAAAAGTGCTAAACCTTGAGTGGACAAAACCAGGCACCCACCAGGGACCCAGCAGAATGCTGTCAACAAAGCTTATATCTGTCCAGATGTGCTGCCTGTTCTTTGTTCGTGTGGAGGAGGTGGCAGGTGGAATGAGGCAGGCTTTAGGGTTTCCAGTGTGCGGTTACGTACTAGATCCTGGGGACCTGGATCATCCACGTCATGTTGGGGCAGTAGACGCGGTTTTGGACGAACCAGGTGGAGAGTTTGCTCCACTCCTCAGGACTGCGGCCATAGATGGACAGGCGGGGCTCAGCATGCTGGTACTTGGCCTCCACCAAGTCTGCACCTACCTCCTGCAAAGCCAAGAGAGGAGTCCCTCAGGAGTCTATACCTGTGAGGTCTAGGGAGAGGAATCTTAGGGGTCTAGGGATAGGAACCTTCTTAGGACCTAGAGGTCCTAAGAAGAACAGAGGTCATGAGAAAGGAAGTCAGAGGAGAACTATCAAGGTTAATATTTAAGGAGAGCGAGAGGTGAGGGGCATCTAGTTGCAGTGGAAGACTGATGGGACCTGATGGAGTCCACAGGGAGAAAGCATCAGACTACAGATGATTCGATCCCAAGGCACTGCTGCAAACGAATCAACTTTCATATGACCCTTATCTCCCAAAACACACATCTCCCAACTGCATCTGTCATTCCTGCCTCCTAATGTTCAAGTGTCATGAAGATCAGGGTGGGTTCTGATCTTGACTCTTTCCGAACTTACAACTCCAAAAGTCTAGAAGAACCAAGGCCTTAATCCCAAATCCACACCCTCAGCTTCTCTGTCCTAGGAATCAAGGCCTTCAAAAATCATTACAGTGGATGTTTCACAAGAAATTATCCCATTTGTTTGTGTAGTGCCTGACCCAAGTGATAGCACTCTCCCTCCCCCTCCTCACTCCTTCCCCTTCTTCTTCCCTGCTTCCTTCCCCGCTTCCTTCTTCCTTCTCTCCCTCTCTTCTTCCCCCTCCCCAAGAATCAGGCCAGGTACTATACATCTGGCTGGTTCCCCCTCACCTTGATGATAGTGGCAAAATATTCCCCATTAATGTAATTGTCTGTCTTCAGGTAGAGGTCCCGTAGCTCACTTGCTCCTACAGGATTGTATTTGTCATTGAACTTATCAAAACGTTGGAAAGTCTGACGTCCCTGCATCAGGAAACAAGAACACAAGTGTATCATTATGAGAGCTGCCTGGACACAGAGAGTTAGGGAATGACTGCAAGGAACTGGGGCCTGGTATGAGGAGAAGGGCTCGGGCTCCAAGAATGGAATACAGGATAGCTGACAATGAGAGAACCTTGAAACTGTGCATGGGTTCTTTCTATCAGCATGGTAAGCCCACATGGTTAAAAGAGCGCTGAGAAGGGAGTGTTCGTAGGAGAAATGCACGTGGGTTCTGAGTATTAGATGAAACTGACATTACCAACTTACAGCATGAACATCCAGAGAATCAACAGTCAGGTCGTAGGGATGCATTTTTAATTTAGTAAAAAGTTCCTTTAGGGTCAGATTTTTCTCCTTGGCTCTATAGACCACTCTGTCAGCATCAATTTGGTAAGATTTCTTAATAAAGCGCAGTAGATGTTTCTGGTTCATACAAGCAGCTGCATGGATATGAGTGTCCACCTGTGTATACATTCAGGTCAAGAAAAACCAACAATCTGTAATGCTTCGTTATGCTGCTCTGTTAGAGGCTACAGTGCCCACAAACCCCGCTGTGCTAAGAGAAAGGAGTAAATGATAGGGGTGTGACCTGACAGTTGGTATAGGTGGTCAAGCAAGAATGAACACATAGCACCTTTTTGTGCCCTTGTAAGAAGGTGAACATTTAGGCTGGATGAAATAATATTACCTGCTCCTCTTGCATATCTGTACCATCCAGTTTACTTCCTACATTTGATCCATACAATATTCTTGGGGACAATTTTCCACCCCTGAGACACAGCTAGAAGTGAAGTAGTTGCCAGAGTTTTCAGCCCCAAGGGGAGAAAGGATCGAAATAATGCATCCATGGTACCGAGATGACACTTATGAGTTAGGCATTTTTATAAGAGCAATTTTATAAGTGGAAGTTTTGATAGATTAAGCAATTTGCCCAAGTTTATACGGATGACAGAGTCACGATTTGGTCCCAAATCTCTGTTCATATATTTCCTACCCCCACGTCCTTGCAATCATTTAAATGATCAGAGCACATCTTCGAAATGTTGAAGTTGATTAGTTTTCCACAAGGTTTGGATCATTTGATATTCACAATCCTCCTGTGAGCTAGATTGAGCAGATATATTTTCAATTTTACAAATGAGGGAACCAAAACTCAGAAATGTTTAGTTGCTTCCCCCAACGTTTTACAGTCAGGAAGTAGAAGGGAAAAGACTAGAATGAAGACCTTCTAAATCCTAGAAGAGTGGCTTTTGAGGTTTTATTTGTTTTTGTTATTTTTGTTGTTGATGACAAGTATAACTTTTATGGCAATAATGTGGTAACCCTGTCTATGTGGAAAACAGTAGGAAAGGCATTTGTATCTTTTAGACATAATCTATTCGCTTTCACTAAATTCCACTGAATCTGTAGAAATTTTACATTAATCAGAAAAACAGTATCTTTCTTATCCTGTTCAAGAAATAATTGCATTAATGTTTTTGTCCAGGAATGATCTCTGAGCAGCAAACATATTTACCTTTCTGCAGTTGTAAAAATCCCGGTGGGGGTTGTTCTTCAGCTCCTTCAACTCATCCATCTCGTTCAGCATCTGATGGACCTGGAACTTGGAGGAGAGAAACTTCAGGCGCCGATGGGTATAGGTCTTACTGAGAAAAATTAAATCACATAATTGTAAAAACTTTCAGATGTTTAAGGAACACAGTCAGTTTTAAAACCATCAGTACCCTTATCACCTTTATCACAAACAATTATGTTTGTTTCCAAATAGAACTGACTTATTCTTTATTAATCTAATTTGAAAAGTGTTGGGCTCCAAGGACTTAATCTTTTTATCAAAGTTGGACATAAATAATAATGAGGGAAGATTTGAGTTCAAATACTGGCTTAATCCCCTGTGTGACTTTGGGCAAATTACTTAACTCATCCAAGTCTCAGCTTATAAATCTAGAGTCATAAAAAATATCCACCTCATACAATGATTATGAAGAGTGAAAGAAATAATGCACCTGAAGCATTTAATGTGTGTTTGAACATAGTAAGCTCTTAATAAATCCTTAGTCTTACTATCAGTAGTAGTAACAGTAGCACTAGTTTAGGTCTTAACACTTACACAGGTCCTTGGGCAATTAAAGCAAGTAAAAAATTCATATCATCTAAGAAGGTGTCCAGGTTTGGGTAAGGAAGTGGCTTGGGCTCGTCTTTGCTGGCTGCTTCTTCGTTAGGATAGACGTAAACCACACCGTCCTTCATTTTGAGCTGATAACCCAGGTTTTCTGGGAGGTTATCTGTTCGGAAAGGGTCTTCTCCCTTCTTCATAGGAGGGGTAAAGACTTTTTCAATAAAATACACAATAATATATCAGCATATAGAATGAATGACCACATAAAGATAGCCAAAATTAAATACTATAAGATTTCATTTGTTTGGAATTCTATACATTAAGTTGTAATTATCCGAAGCTAAGCTAAAGTTCATTTTTACATTATTTTTCAAATGTGACTAATTTAGTAGTATAAAATAAGACTAACATTTTATCTAGTGCAAAAATGATTTTCAAGTTCTTTAGAATGCTGTTTAATTTGCTACACTACTTACAAATCATTTTAATTATTTAATAAACTTGTTTATCAAAGACTTTCTGATAGAATGTTTTATTAACATATGAGATGATTGCATAGAAATAAAAATAGAGTTAAAAAGTAGAATTTGGACTTTTCCCTTATTTAGACCGTCTCTATCAGTCTTTATTTAGAATGGCTATTTTTTAATAAACTTAATTTTTTAGAGTGGTTTTAGGTTCACAGCAAAATTGAGCACCAAATGCAGAGTCCTCATATACCCCTATCCTTACACGTGCATAGCCTTTCCCACTATCAACACTTTCAGTCAGAATGGTACATTTGTTAGAATCAACAAACCTACACTGACACATTATTATCATCTAAAGTCCTGAGTGTTTGTTTACCTTAGGGATCACTCTTGGTAGTGCACAGTCTATGAATTTTAACAAATGAATAATAACATGTGTCTGCTCTCATAGTATCATGCAAAATAGTCTCCTTGCCCTAAAATCCTTTGTACTCCATCTAGAGTGGTTTTAATACAAATGGAAATATAAAATAAATTCTAAATGTAATTCTTATTGTACTTATTATTTCCCACCTTGTAAAGCACATGTAGTTTTTGCTAAAGGCTTTGAGAAGGGATAATGTGGATGAAAGTCCCCTTCTTTCCATGGCTAACAATTTCAACCTCAGAAAGCTGAGGACAAATTCCACATTGTTATAGCCTTTAGAGCACTCCTTTTACTTTCAATAAGTACGTGTCCAAGGCATCAGAAAATCTGCTGTTTGCAAGTGATGACTAAAAGGTCAGAGTAAGAAAAATAATATAGAAAGAAAAAGCTTGTATATTTTCTATACAAAGCTGAGAGATAAGGAACATGAAAGAAATAAAATAGTATATTACTGTGTCAAATATCAACTTTCAAATATTTACACTTAAATATACTAGAGATATAAAATATAATTTAGGCGAAACAAAGGTGAGACAAGCAACCTAAATGTCAATATTATAGAAGATGAACAAACCAATCCAGTTATCAAACTGGATACATGTTTAATATGATTTTAATAATAAAAGGAATTAAAGAGAAGAGGTTTTAGAACTGGAAATCTTTAACAACATAGTTTGATAGTTAAAAAAACTTAAGTATTTGCCTTGTCTGAAATTTCAATTCTAGAAGCCTAATCCTAAAGATAAAAACCAGCTGCACAAAGATGATTTATTAATGATAAAGATGCTTATTGTAACCTTGTTGGAAGTAAATTTTTAAAAGTCAGAAATGTAAGTGCTTAAAAATAGGAATTGATTACATAAATTATGATATAATTATACTATGGAAATTATTAAACTGTGAAATTATTGAAATTTGATTATGTTTAAATATGTACTTAATACTAGACAGAAAGTAAAAAATGAGACATGTAAATAAAGTGCTATGGAAAGTCAAAACGTGTAGCTTCTTTTTATCCAGAGGTCAGAGGAAGGCAGGAAATGATAATGTTTAGGCAGTACCTTGAAGGATGACATGGCATCTGGATATGTGGACACATAGTAAAAAAGTGAAGGGAAGGGCAGTGGGGCACAGGGAACAGCATGGAGGCAGTACAGGCACAGGAATGTGCTGAACTAAATGGCTTTCGACCAGAACAAAAAGTTCAAAGGAGTAAAGAAGGTAAGTTTATAAATAGATTGAGTCGGACACGACTGAGCGACTGAACTGAACTGAGTGTGCAAATCCAAAAATAAATAAGTCATAGACAAATAAAGATAGATACTTTCCAGGCAGTGCAGTTGTTAAGACCCCACACTTGCAGGGGGCGTGGATTTGATTCCTGACTGGGGAACTAAGATCCCACATGCTGTGGAGCATGGCCAAAAAAAATTATTTGTTTAATTGAAAAAAAAAACAATGCAGAAGGAAGCCAGATGTGGTGGTAGGCCTTGAATGCCAGTCTAAAGACGGGACTTAACTTTGTTGGGGGAGGCATTAAAGACTTTTGTCGGGAGAAGGATGTGCTTGGATTTGTGTTAGAGTAATTGGTACCAAAGTGAGGATGAACTGAGAGAGAACAAGATTAGCATTTAACAGAGTAGTTAGGAAGCCACTGCAATGAGCCAGACAAAGAGAAATATGGACCTAAATTTAGGCTTGGGGAATGGTGAAAAGAGGAGGTTCTGAGAGATATTGTACAGACTGAATCAGATAATTGGATATTTTGGGGCAGAAGAGAGGATGGAGCTGAAGATGACTATGATACTTCAAACTGTTTATAACAGTTTATATATATAAGTTTATAAACCATGAGCTTATGGTTTAGACTTAAAACCATGGGAGCATATTTAATCATTAGTAGTTAAACCTAAGGGTTTTCCTGGTAGCTTGCTGGTAAAGAATCTGCTTGCCAATGCAAGAGACTTGGGTTTGATCCCTGATCCAGGAAGATCTCCTGAAGAAGGAAATAGCAACCCATTCCAATATTCTTGCCTGGGAAATCCCATGGACAAAAGAGCCTGGTGGGCTACAGTCCATGGGGTCACAGAGTTGGACATGACTGAGCGACTGAACAATAACAAGTTAAACCTCAAACTATATTCCAGAAATTATATAAGAAAATTACTTACCTGGATAGAAGTTCTCTTTTTCTACCCAAGCCTCACCGTCAATGTTCCTCAGGTACTTGGAAGGGGTTTTTGGAAACCTCTGAAACGACCTATGCATATACTTCTCCCGTATACACAATGCCCGATAAAGACCTTTGCAAACCATTTCAAAATCTTCAACTGTAACCTACCAAGAAAATTTCAGAGTAGTACCTATAAAAATTGCAGAAGTGGGTAAAGCTTGTCTTTGGCATCTCCCAGCTCTCCTGGTGAGCTGGCTCTGCCGAGCCTCCCCTGCCCACCCAGCTGCTTCCCACTTGACTTGGACCCTGGGTCTCCCTCCAGGAGCAGGTTCAGAAGTTTTTCTAGCTCTTCTATTTCTACCAAGGCATATCTGTCCTATGAGTCTTTCCTTGAAGTTCCGTGTTTGTTTTTGGTTTTTGTTAGATATAAGCAATCATCCAACAAATATGATGAAAAGAACCCATTCTAACATGGAAAATACTTCTTCCCAGTGACAAACATTTTAAGTATGCACTTCTGAAGATAGTACCCCAATTGAAAGACAAAGTTGGTCAAACTTGAGAACTCAAACCACTTGCTGGTCAGTGTGGGAAATACTGGGGGAGGAATAAGGTGTCACACGGCCTTCAAACCCTGTCATGCACACACTGCCTTCTGCAGCTAGAGACAGACAAAGCATCACCCTGTAAGAACTCTTCTTTGGGATGGTTTCAAGGAGAATTTAATCTGGAATTACAAATAGAAAGGTTTTAGAGTAAAAACTTCTTAGAACTGCAGCAAATTTCCTAAACTGGTCTATTTCTCTTGCCCCATACCTGACTCCCAGCCAGGCCTGGCATGCCCAAGAAGTTGTAATTTGAAATCATTGCATGCTCATCAACAGAGTCTGACGACTTTCTGGGACCAACCCAACATAAGGTTGCCCCTGATGGTTTGAGGTCCAGCTATTGATCCTAAACAGTTGCTGACCTTAGCCAAGAGATTCTGACAGGGGTACTAGGTCTAAGAGGTCTGCTTCCAAGGGCATGTTTGTTTCTTTGCCATCTAACAGACTACCTATCAGCTCTTTGAGGATGAGAGCTGGGTCTTATTCACCTTGGCATCCTCAGCACTTAGCGCACAGTGCCTGGCACAGAGGAGGTGCTCAATAAGGACTGATGACATTGAATTGTTGTTTATCTGGGATGAGTGGCCTTGGGAACCCTAATTCTCCCCTTTATCTCTCTGTTCAGTTATGAAGGAGAAGACCATGGTCAGACCATGACCAGGTAAAGTGCAGCTCAACAGCTTAGCCACCTTCAGCCAACAGGTGTAGCCACATACTTGGGTCTCTAAAACCTCTAGGCCAAGGTTTCAGGTGCCTCCCAGCTTTTATAGGAGGAGAAGCTACTCCCTGACTTCTGTGAACCTTGTCCTTTTTCTCATCTTCTTTCTTTTCATTCCTGTTTTCATTTCCACTAAGCACATAGGGATCAAGTTTGTCTCTTAATATTGGTGGTTTTATGGAACTTTGGACTCTTCCAAATTGCTATAAACATTTCACTTCAATTATCTAGCATCTAAAATGTCTGCCACTTGTAGAGCACACGTTACCACACAGAAAACAAATAAAAATAGTGTCCATTTCATTGCGCTGTCACTCTTTTGGTTTATTTGTAACTAGAGGATAACTATTCTACAATGTTGTGCTGGTTTCTGCCATACATCAGCATGAATCAGCCATTGGTATATATATATCTCCTCCCTCTTAAAATCCCCTCCCACCCCACCCCACCCCTTTAGGTTGTCTCAGATTGCTCTGTCACTTTTAAATATCTTGGGACTGACATTAAGTGGGTCAGTTACATGATAAGAGGGCTTAGGACTGGTCATTAAAACTATATTTGGAGCATAGACTGATGGCTAAACAGAAGTTTCACCAATATGATGCTGATTCTGCAAGCTCATGTGGCAAAGATTTATTAGTTGAACAACTGTTCTGGACAGGACAGGCAGATCAGGTTGTTTGGAACATGAGTTTACTATCTCTGGCATACTAGTATCTGTTCCAAATAGTAATCTACTGTGTAAGCATCTGTAGTGAAATTGGAGAGGCCAGATGGTAGGACAGTTGAAGAACAATAACCCCATGAGAATGTTCTAACCCTTCTCTCATCTTTTCTCAGTCTCTCCATGCTTCTTTCCTCTTCTCCCTCTCTTTCTCCTGAGCTGTTTTCTTTGATTGGTTTATGCTACCTGCAGCCCTTCTATCCATCCTAGGTCTGCTCTGGGTACAGGTTTCCACCAAGAGCCTCCATGCCTTCCTGAGGCTCCCTGTCTTGCTTTATGATACCTCAGTGAGACTAGATCAGTAGCTACTCTCTTTGGTTCTTTTGCCAAAATGTGTCCACTGTTTTCTGTAACACTCATTCTGTAACACACAACATGCAGCCACATTCTACTGCATATTCTCATGGGCAAGCAAAGGAGATAAAGGAAGAGAAATTATGTGAGATGATCAAAGCAAAATAGAAATATGTCATAGCATGTTGTAAACAACAAGATCCTACTGTATAGCGTAGGGAACTATATTCAATAACCTGTGATAAACCATAATGAAAAAAATACTGATATATCTATTCATAAGTATGTTCATATATATATATATGAATAACTTTGCTATACAGCAGAAATTAACACAACATTGTAAATCAGCAATACCTCAATAAAATTTTCTGGACTTCCCTGATGGCACAGTGGATAAGAATCCGCCTGCCAATGCAGGGGACACGGGTTCGATCCCTGATAAGGGAAGATTCTACAGGCTGCAGAGCATCTAAGCCAAAGAGCTGCAACTACTGAGCCCGGGTGCTGCACCTACTGAAGCCCTTGTGCCTAGAGGCCGTGCTCCACAAAAGAGAAGCTACAAGGAGAAGCCTGCTCTCGGCTATGAAGAGTAGCTCCTGCTTGCTGCAGCTAGAGAAAAGCTGTGCAAAGCAACGAA
The DNA here is from genome assembly GCA_006410615.1 of Neotragus moschatus. Lineage (NCBI taxonomy): Eukaryota > Metazoa > Chordata > Mammalia > Artiodactyla > Bovidae > Neotragus > Neotragus moschatus. Next base: position 877,290 of record SJYA01000592.1, read on the forward strand.
GACCCAGCGCATTCAAAAATAAGTAAAATAAAATATTTCCCGAATTCATAGCATGTTGCTATTGAAATGAGATCATGAAGTATAACAAAGGGCAAGTGAGCTTACACCTTCTTCAAAAGGAAGGGGAGGAAGAAAAGAAGCTGAGACAGTCAAGCTGAGTATCTCCCAGCAGCTCCATCTGGGAGGCAGGAAGCAACTCACCCCAGAGGCATAGTCGCCAGTGATCTGCACTCTCTGAAAATCAGGCACAGTCTGGTAGGTGGGAGACGACGAGATGTACTCATCGATGAGGGACAGTTTGGTGGAAGATGTTTCAGTTTGTGGAACGGACAAACTAATAGTCTTCCGTCCGAAGAAGCGCCTTTTTCTGAGATTGAAATTGAAAAATAAAAAGATTTCACTTTATCTTCATTGGGAGTTTCATAGTGATAAATTTGATGCTTTATCATTTTGAAACAATTTTATTTTGAGGACACACAGTGAAAATTCCATATGGGCTGGGAGTCAGGAACACGATCTAACCAAATGGAAGGAGGTGTCACCTAAGTGTTCCTCTTTTCCTGGGAATAGTGGGCCTTAGGGAATATACCAGAAGACTCCCAGCACGACACTGTTCTGCACAGTGCACAACAGCCAGTCTGGGTGTTGCCCACTCCCAATAGAACAGCCAGTCGGGGTGTTGCATAAGCACAGGCCGTGTCACTTAGTACCTGTGCCATTTTGTGCATGTCCCTTAAATTCTGTGAAGTTGTCTCTCTATCTAAAAAAATGGTGTATTAATGTCTACTCTATAGGAATTCTGTGAGATTTAATGTCTAGAAAATGCTTAGCACAGTACCTGGAACTTTTAAGCTGCTTACTCAATATTACTTCCTGAAATCAACATGTCTGCATTAAGTTTCTACTTTGACACATACCCTGTGTTAGGTCCTATAGGGGATACTAAAGGAGGTGGATTACTGTTATTTCCTTGAGGGTGACAGTGAAAGTCGCCCAGTCGTGTCTGACTCTTTGCAACCCCATGGAATATACAGTCCATGGAATTCTCCAGGCTGGAATACTGGAGTGGGTAGCCTTTCCCTTCTCCAGGGGATCTTCCCAACCCAGGGATCGAACCCAGGTCTCCTGCATTGCAGGTGGATTCTTAACAGCTGAGCCACCAGAGAAGCCCGTTCTTTCCTTAAAGACATCAAATGAAGGGAAGGACAGCAGAACAATCTCTCCCAGTGAAGCTGGCTGGGAATGGGGAGTCGGGTAGTGAGGGGAGTGCTATGAGGAGGGAGATTCCAAGTAAGTGGACAGTAATAGGTTTGAAGACTAAGCTTTGGCACACAGCAACAGCTGGTGAGTACTAGAGTGATTCAAATAAGAGAAAAGAGAGTTTGCGGAGAGGGATCTGTTCAGGGAAGGTAGTAACTATGTGTCCATTGCAAGCATAGGATGGGCACGACATAAGGGCAACAATAGAGGGCTATGTCCCTGAGGCCTGGAGGGATCAGACTGGCCAGAGGGAAGGATTCCTGTCAGGGAGCACAGCAGTAAGGTTGACTAAGAATAGAGTCTGAAGATGAGGATCTTGAGTTCCAGTTTCTACACTGATGGTGTGGAAATTGAATGTGTGCACAGCAGCCATCACCCACTTTGTTTTGGAATAATCACAATAATCACAGGGTAGATCATTTCCTCTTGCTCGGGTGGATGTGTGTGTCATCAGTTGTGTCCAACTCTTTGCTGCCCCATGGCTGTAGCCCACCAAGCTCCTCTGTCCATGGAATTTTCCAGGCAAGAACCCTGGGGTGGGTTGCCATTTCCTCCTCCAGGGGATCTTCCCAACTCAGGCATCAAACCCAGGTCTCTTATGTCTCCTGCATTGGCAGGCAGATTCTTTACCACTGAGCCACCTGGATAGGGCCTGGGTGGATAGGGAGGCTTCAACTAAAGGCAGATGAGGATGAAGGTAGGAAGGCCACTATTTTCTTCTTTTTTAGTCTTTGTCACTTTGCCCTAGGATATAGTGTGTGTGTGTGTGTGTGTGTGTGTGTGTGTGTGTGTGTGTGTGTGTGTGTCTGGGTGGATGGGGGGATTTTTAGTTCTGGCAGAGTTTTTCCTCCAAGTTGAATCATTATTCAGAGTGAACCATTGGTCCTGACATGACACTTCCCCTTCCTCGTGTCCCAGTGTATGAAGCATTCCCCTTACACCGCTTACCTCCTGCCTTCTGTAGAGGTGGACTGAGCCTCCAGATGGAACATGTGAGCAAACATCTCATGTTGAGAAATCGGGCAGATATCATCCACATCAAAGGGGGAAATCTCGTGACGGCCTCCCTCATCTTTGACTTCAGAGGCAAATACTTTTTCAGCAAAGCTACGCATTGCATCATCAATAGCTAGAAGAGGTTTTCATGTGTTAGTCTTCAAGCACTTTCTCAGAACTCATCTAACGGTTTCTGCTACATGTAAGGCACAGTGCTAAGGACTGCCCTGAAGACATGTCTGCCCTGCTGTCTGACAAGTGTGCCAGAAACTTCATGGAGCTTAATGCCTATTTTCTCTTTAGTGGGTTTCTGTGTGGGTAGCTAGGAAATTCATTTTCAGAGTCACAAGTCAGATACTTACAGTAACTTTGAAAGTGAAAGTGTTAGTCGCTCAGTCGTGTCTGACTCTTTGTGACTCCATGTACTGTACCCTGCCAGGCTCCTCTGGCCATGAGATTTCCCGGGCAAGAATACTGGAGTGGGTTGCCATTTCCTACTCCAGGAGCTCTTCCTGACCCAGGGACTGAATCCAGATCTCCCACTGCAGGCAGATTCTATACTGTCTGAGCCACCAGGGAAGCCCACAGCACACTTGAGGAGGGTCCTAAAGATGGGACTTCAGCCATGAAATTAAAAGATGCTTACTCCTTGGAAGGAAAGTTATGACCAACTTAGGTAGCATATTGAAAAGCAGAGACATTACTTTGCCAACAAAGGTCCATCTAGTCAAGGCTGTGGTTTTTCCAGTGGTCATGCATGGATGTGAAAGTTGGACTATAAAGAAAGCTGAGCACTGAAGAATTGATGCTTTTGAACTGTGGTGTTGGAGAAGACTCTTGAAAGTCCCTTGAACTGCAAGGAGATCCAACCAGTCCATTCTGAAGGAGATCAACCCTGGGATTTCTTTGGAAGGAATGATGCTAAAGCTGAAACTCCAGTACTTTGGCCACCTCATGCAAAGAGTTGACTCATTGGAAAAGACTCTGATGCTGGGAGGGATTGGGGGCAGGAAGAGAAGGGGACGACCGAGGATGAGATGGCTGGATGGCATCACCGACTCAGTGGACGTGAGTTTGAGTGACCTCTGGGAGCTGGTGATGGACAGGGAGGCTTGGCATGCTGCAGTTCATGGGGTCACAAAGAGTTGGACATGACTGAGTGACTGAACTGAACTGAAAGATGGGATTGGCCTCTAATATGATTAGCACCTAAGATCACCTGTTTCTGGTAGGACTAAGTTTGATTTCATAGTAACCTTGCACCATAGTCCATTAGGTTGGTAGAGTTTTTCTGATGGTTTTAAAGATGTGGAGGGATTTCCTTGGTGGTCCAGTGGCTAAGACTCTGGGCTCCCAATGCAGGGGGCACAGGTTTGATCCCTTGTCGAGCCACTAAGATCTGCATGCTGCAGGGCATGGACAAATAATCAAGTAAAATAAAGATGTGGTAGGGCTGTTGATCTTTGGTGTTTTCTTACTAAAGAGAGCCAGTGATATTAGTAGTTTTGAGAAATAAATTACTTTAGAGCCTTTCTTCCTCCTAAGACAGAAATTGTGTTGCTGTCACATATCACAATGTCATTTTTTTTCAAATCCTGACATCTTGGTAATGTCAGGGGAGGGAGTTACTAAAATTTACTCCCCAGTGTTGGGAATCCCATTTCTTGTGGACATGTAGCTTCCATAATAAATGATCTTTGGAATGCCAATTTTACTTTTACGTGTTGTAATTTTGGGTGGAAGAATGATCTTTAGCTTGGCAATGAACAACCCCAAGACTTTTAGGAGAAAAGAGAACCAGTTTTATTGCATAGGGTGGTGATGCCATCAAGTATCTGCTTTTCTGTTAAGTTCCATTCTATTTTCTAGATACACAATTGTTTCCATATGAGTAGTCATTACCTCTGATATTGAGCTGGCCCAATAAGATCTCAGGGAAAAGCCTTAATGAACTTTCTAGTCAACCCAATACTTATAAAGATCTCTTGGTGCTTCCAGAAAAGAGCAGGGAGCAAATAATGAGAACGGCATACAGTTAGATATTTGGAGCAATAGTAGCAGACAAAAACATTCTTTATGTAACAACAAAGCAAACTGCAGACATAAAGATAGATCTCCTCACTCTTGCTTCATTGACATCTATACAAGTCTCCAAAATGACACATTTTCAATGATAACTTAGGTAAGTGTAATGTATTCAAGTACTGTTCTGTACTTACCAACTCCTACACCTTCCTCTGCTTCAGTTTCCTTATCTATACAGTGGCAATACTATTACCTACAAACCTTACAAGGCTCTTGGGACATCAGGTGAGATAATGTCTATGAAAACGCTTTTTTAAAGCATTTTTTTAAAGGAAAATAAAAACCAGATTAAACTGAATGATATGATTCGGTACCATTGATCAGACAGATATTTGGTATTTTGAATTCGCTTTGGGTTATTAAGAAAGTGATAAATGGTATGGCTTAGTATAGCCTGAAGCATACACTGGAAATGATAGTAATTGACTCATAACTTCACCAACTCCAACAGTCAGCTCAGCCAGTTTTCAAACCTGGCTCGTCACAGCAGAGTAACAGAGAAGCCCACTATGTTGGCTGAACTTCATGCATCTATTTGTCTCATTAAACTCAAGCACTTCCTGAAACTGAAAAGCATCGTTGGATGCTATGCCTACTGTTTTGGCAAGCGCATGATCCATGAAGGAACAAACAAAACACTAAGTAGATGCATTTGATGGCCTGAGAATGCCTCCCCATCCCACAGCCAACGGTTCCCCAGAAATAGTATCATTCCTCCCGCAGCGTCACAGGCAAGCACACGCACCTCAAGGATGAATGACAAGCGGAAGTCAGAAGAGGTTTCATGCACCATGGAGAGCAAATGGAAACAGGCTAATTGGCTGTGATGATGTTGAGGAGGAGGATGAAGACGAGTGTGCAATTGATTTGTCATGACAGGTCAGTGGCAGAGCTGTTGGAGGCCTCAGGAAGTACAGTATGGAAACAGAGCCCCAAGAACCAAATCCTACTTGCTTGAGATTTGGCTCTTCCAAAACAAGCATCCATTATTTAGGACTGCACACGTCTATTTGTTTCATGTCTTTAAACACTGTTTTTTTACTAAGGTTGTATCTCTCTAAGTCACTATAGACAGTCGAAAAGTAGAAACTCTACTCTCAAGAAGTAGCTTACCTTAACACCAAAAATTATATGATTGAAATTTCCTTCCACTAAATCAACCAATTGTTTTACCTTCATGTAACACAGCTGAAATTTGATTCCTAATTCAAGAGCTCTGTCTTCCAAAAATACTTTAGGGAATGGTGATGATTAGAGAAAGAAAAAGGTGAAACTGATATTTCAAAAGGTGAGTAGATAAGATTGGGTGACAATCTAATTTATGGGCTCCCTTGGATTTGTATAGATAATCGCGGAGTTATTTTTTTAGCATGTTTGAGATAATGGAACATCTGAGTAGCAATGTCTTGAGGTTAGGACATCCACATTTAGATAGAGTATAGGTAAGAGGACCCCCAACTCCAGTACTCTTGCCTGGAAAATTCCAGGGACGGGGAAGCCTGGTGGCCTGCCGTCTATGGGGTCGCACAGAGTCAGACATGACTGAAGCAACTTAGCAGCAGCAGCAGGTAAGAGGGCCGAAACAAGAAGAGTGGTGAAGCAGAAGGAACCCTGGGCTACAAGTTGGGAAAAGTGTCTTGACAGCTGGGTGGCCTTGGCCAAATCATATCATCGCTAGGAACCTCAATGTTCATCATCATAAAAGAGGAATGTTAATAATAATAATGTCAACTTCAGAGACTTGTTTAGTAAAGATTAAACAAGAAACTACATAGTACTATGCAGAAATTGGGGATTATTATTAACATGGGAAGTGCAAGACTCTTGAGAAAAGGAGTATCATGCTTGCTTTTTCACCCAACAGGTCCAGGAAAACATGCTTATTTCTCAGCAGTGCTTTATTAATATGTAGGAAAGATGGGTCGTAGGCCTCTCATCTGCTGGCACATCACATCTCAGAGGAACTCAGAGGCATCATGAGTACTATTAGTCAGTCAAAGGACAAGTCTGATTTGAGATGGAAGGGAGCATACGTAAAAAGTTATAATTTTATTTTTAAAATGGGATTTTATGTTATCTGATCACAAAAATTCACCATGAGAGGATTTACTAAGGCAAGACTCAGTAGATCCCTTAGCTAATGTCTAAGCGTCTTTTTCAAAAAGGTAGGTTATTTCTTTTTTTTTTTTTTTTTGAGTCAGGAAAATCCATGAATTCATTTGCTATGCTTTGGAAGATCTATGGTCATTATAAATCTTTGTTGGCTTTCAATGATGTCATTAATAAACACTGCTGAAAAACATCCACATTTCTGAATTAAAGAATAGTATCCTTAAAATATTGATACTTTGGCAAATGGCAGGGAAAATAGCCCCCAATACTCACGTTTTCCTTCAGCTGTATGAAGCAAAATAGAACAAGATAAAATATGTGAACAACTTTCAGAAATCATGGCTACTAATCAGTGCTTTGGAATAGAAATAGGTAGGTCGGTACAAGGAAGGGGGGTGGTGGGATGTGTTATTAGAGCTCATTTTCCGTTTTTCTACAACTTGCTGCCGTTAGAAAACCCTGGGGATGTAGTCATCATATACTTATTCATTTTCTTTTCCTTTCTAACTTCTCTCTTTAAATTTATGTTTATAATTTTAAAGAAGTCCTCTTTGTAAAATGTGATTTTTAAAAGCATGATCAAGAGGGATGGAAAAGCTTATACAATGCTGGTAGCAAGTAAATGAAAATAGGTAATTTGGTAACAAGTAACACCTACCAAGCAGCTGAAAATCTATTCTACTGAAATAATCCTTAGTGTGGAAAAAACTTAGGTACAAATATTATTGTCAGAGCATATTTATATGTAAAAAATCATAAAGAACCTAGGGATTGATTAAGAAAATTGGAAATATTATAGAATCATTTAAAATGATGTTTAGGAAGAGCTTAGAGTACCATGATAAATGATTAAGTTATCATGTGAAGCCAAAAGAAGGACAGAATACAAAGTCACATGTATAATATAATCTCAACTGTGAGTGTGTTTTTTAATTCTTTACACTTGCAAAGAATATAGAAAAACACTAACATGTTAAAAGTGTTATCTTTAGATGATGGGGATTGTGGGTTTTTAAAAAATTACTCCTTTTCTAGATTTCCCAATTTCTCTAAATGAATGTTTATTACTTCTATTTTTCAGTGAAATTTCTTTTATTTCACATGAATTGTGTATTACTTTTATAATGAGAAAGACTTTTATCATTATTTTGAAAGTTATTCTGTGTGTAAACCTGGATTGTGAACCATCAGAATATACAGATTGGGTTAAAACTGCTGTTATTCTCATGATTTTCAGCTAATACTATTGCTGAAGACATTATTTTTGACCCTTCTCAGAAGTGTGGCAGCACAGGTTTTGTTTAGACTAACAGAGTAGATAATAAATCTCTTACATAACTTTCCACCAGGATCACCAAGGATGCTACTCCATGACACAGTTTTAGATCACCTCCCTCCTAAAACTGAAAACCAGAAGCCCTTTGAAAACCTTGTCTCTTCCTGAAGTGTATTAATTACAAAATACTATGAACCCCAAATAAAGGATTCCCAGACCTGACATGATAGTTNCACCAAGGATGCTACTCCATGACACAGTTTTAGATCACCTCCCTCCTAAAACTGAAAACCAGAAGCCCTTTGAAAACCTTGTCTCTTCCTGAAGTGTATTAATTACAAAATACTATGAACCCCAAATAAAGGATTCCCAGACCTGACATGATAGTTAAAGGAACGATTGCATCTCAAAAGAACGGAACTCTCCAAACACTTCTGCACACCTACCTGGAAGTTTCAACAGAGGCATTGTGCTGGGATCCTGTATGCTAGGGTAGCACGGTAGAAAGGAAGCGACAAGACACTGGAGGGCTGACTGACTGATGCTGTAAACGCGCTGACATTCATTTATTATTTTGCTTTGCCCCTGTAATTTGACCCTTCTCTTCTAAAAGCAGACAGATGAGCTGTAGACCTATTTATAACTTTAGGCATTGACAGTGAATAACAGGTGAAGCCTTCAGTGTTTACCCTGGGATTTGAGACAAGATATCTGTGGTAGACCAAGAATTGCATTTCAATACTCTCTAAATCTTCCTGCGGATTGGATTCTCTTAATGTGGAGTGTTCTTCTCTGACTGGACCACTGATGACTATTTTCCACCCCAGCAGAACACAACAAAGTCTTGCAGGCTCTGGAAAGTCAAGGTTCTCAGGATTTCAGTCGTGAGAACAGCCATCTGTGGTTGGTGAATATGCTGATACATTCATCAAGCTCTCAACACACACACACTTTTGTAAGCTATATCCCTGACTTAGCAGAAATTCACCTGACAGAACTTACTTAATAAGTAGTAAATTTACTTCATATCTTTTTAAAAAAGTATTTGCTTATTTCTGGTTGCACTGGGTCTTCACTGCTGTGCACAGACTTTCTTTAGTTGCTGCGAGCAGGGGTTACTCTTCCTTGCAGTGTACAGATTTCTCATTGTGGTGGCTTCTCCTGTTGTGGAGCACCAGCTCTAGGTGCACAGGCTTCAGTAGTTGCAGCTCGTGGGCCCTAGAGCTCAGGCTCAGTAGTTGTGGAGCACAGGCTTTAGTTGCTCCACAGCATGTGGGACCTTCCCAGATCAGGGATTGAACCTGTGAAATCAACCCAGAATACTTACTGGAAGGAGTGATTCTGAAGCTCTAACAATTTGGCCACCTGATGCAAAGAGCCGACTCACTGGAAAAGACCCTGATGCTGGGAAAGACTGAAGGCAGCAGGAGAAGGTGACAACAGAGGATGGGCATCACTGACTCAACGGACCTGAGTTTGAACAAATTCCAGGAGATGGTAAGGGACAGGGAAGCCTGGTGTGCTGCAGGCCATGAGGTCACAAAGTGTCAGATATGACTCAGCGACTGAACAACAGCCCCTGCATTGGCTGGTAGATTTTTATCCACTTTACCACCAGGGAAATCCTATTTAAAATCTTACGGAAACACAACTGCAGCCTAGAGTGCTCAGGCACCTTCACCAAATATATTGTTACAGAGAACCTCCTTCTTACATATAACATTTTATAGTATCCAAAGCACTTATCAAATATTATCTATTTGATGCTTCTTAAAATCCTGTAAGGCAAGGAGTACCTTACCTTTATTTTGCAATTGAGAAAATTTAGGCTCTGAGGAGAGATATATTCTGCCCAAAGCAGTCCAATTGTTAATGCAAAGCTAAGGCTCTCTGGACCAAAATCTCACACTCCTTTCACAATAACACAAAGTCCAGGTTACATCTAAATACAGGAAGACTTCATTTTATAGTGCTTTGCTTTACAAATTGAAGTTTTGTGGCAATTCTGTATGGAGCACGTCTATTGGCACCATTTTTCCAATAGCATTTGCTCACTTTATGTCGCTATATCATATTTTGGTAATTATAATATTTCGAACTTCATTATTATTATTTGCTATAGTGTTTGGTGATCATTGATTTCTGATATTACCATGTAATTGTTTTGNTTGGCACCATTTTTCCAATAGCATTTGCTCACTTTATGTCGCTATATCATATTTTGGTAATTATAATATTTCGAACTTCATTATTATTATTTGCTATAGTGTTTGGTGATCATTGATTTCTGATATTACCATGTAATTGTTTTGGGGCACCATTAACCCACGCTCATATAAAATGAGAACTTAATCGATAAATGTTGTATGTGTTCTGACTGCTCCACTGACTGGCTGGTTCCCATCTCTCCCCCTCTCCTTGGGCCTTGCTATTCTCTGAGACACAATTATATTGAAATTAGGCCACTGAATAACCCTAATGACTTCTAAGTGCTCAAGTAAACAGAAGAGTCCCATGTCTCTTACTTTAAATCAAAAGCTAGAAAAGCTGAGAGCTGAGATAGGCCAAAAGCCAGGCCTTGTGTACCAAACAGTTAGTCAAGTTGTGAATGCAAAGGAAAAGTTCTTGAAGCAAATTAAAGGTGCTTCTCCAGTGAACACAAATGGTAAGAAAGAAAAACAGCTTCATTGCTGATATGTAGAAAGTTTTAGTCTGGATGGAAGATCCAACCAGCCCAACATTTCTTTAAATCAAAGCCTAATCCAGACTAAGGCCCTCTTTTCAATTCTACAGAGGCTGAAATTTATTAGGAAGCTGCAGAAGAAAAGTTTGAAGGTAGCAGAGATTGGTTCATGAGGGTCTCCATAACATAAAAGTGCAAGGTAAAGCAGCAAATCCTGATGAAAAAGCTGCAGCAAGTTATCCAGAAGATATACCTAAGTAATTAATGAAGGTGGCTACATTAAACAATAGATGGAGATGATATAACCTCCTGCCTCTATTGTAGGTAAAATGCTATCAAATAACATCACATGCTACAGAGAAATCGTTCCTGAAAGGAAGAGTCAATTGACGCGGCAAACTTCATTAATGTTTTATTTAATTGCCACAGCCACTCCAATCTTCAGCAACCACCACTCTGATCAGTCAGCAGCCATACCAACATCGAGGCAAATCCTCCAACAACAAAAAGATTAAGACTCACTGAAGGCTCAGATGATGGTTAGCACTTTTTAGCAATTAAGTATTTTAAACTTAAGATATGTACATTGTTTTTTTAGACATAATGCTAATGCACATTTAAGACTATAAGATACTGTAAACCTAACTTTTACATGCACTGGGAGGCCAGAAAGGTTGTGTGACTTGCTTTATGCGATACTCACTTTCTTGTGGTGTTCTGGAACAAAACCTGCAATATCCCTGAGGTACACTTGTCTGTGATAATTACTGTTAGGTAAATAAAGTCCTGTGGTAGACTCAGCAGAATTTATGAAATTGTAACAGTGTGTAAAAGACAGTAATATCAGTGTGGAACTTCGGATTTGGAACAGAATTGTGGGCCTGAACTGAATAATCTTTTATCTTCGCTTTCCTACTGAAGGCTGGAATAAGCCTCTTTGTCTGCAAAAAAGAGACCATTTTGTAGCTTAGCTTTTTGGTCATCCTCTGCTTTCAATCAACAATATTAGAACACATTACAAAGTTGTTACTGAACCAAAATATTTTTTGTTCCTTTTGAACTCTGTGTGTGTGTGTGACATTTCCACTGGGATTTCCCAACAGAACTGACAAATTGATATATCCAAACAAAACATTCTCCTTCTCAAATCTGCTTCCCCTTCAAATGACTCTTCCCTTTATTTGTTACCCTCTAATTTTCCCATTTTTTTTGTGTGTGATAGATACCCTAGTTGTCTGCTCAAAAATCACTTCTATTTTTTCTTATCAGTAAAAGTTAACTAACGTTGACAAGTGTTATCAATGCGCTCAGCCAAAAAAAACTATATCGCTAGACTTCTTTGCAGAGAGTTGCCACGTGACACAGCCTGACCAATAGAATAGCAGAATTGCTGGGTCGGCTGCCTGGAAATGCTCTTTTAAAAAATGGCAACTCACACAGGGTAGTGGAGGAAGGGGATGGTGGGATGAATTCAGAGAGTAACATTGATGTATACACACCACTGGGTGTAAAATAGCTAGTGGAGAGATGCTATACAGGACAGGGAGCTCACCTTGATGCTCTGTGATAACCTAGAGGGGTGGAACGGGGGTGGGTGAGTGGAAAGGAGGTTCAAGAGGGAGAGAACATACGTATACATATGGCTGATTCATTTGTTGTACAGCAGAAAGTAACAACGTGATAAAGCAATTATTCTCCAATAAAAATATTAAAAAAATAAAAGATGCCTACTCAGTTGGCATATGTTTTGCCTTTTGCTCTTCTTCTTCCTGCCTATAATAAGAAAATATTAGGGTAGGGTAAGTCCAAACCAACCATTGTCATAACACAAATTACAAGCAGGACAAAAGCTACATGTGAAGAACACTTGAGCAGAAAGAAAAGGACAGTGTCCTGAGGCCACCAAAGTAGCCCTGGATTGCCCACCTCCAGACTTCTTAACATATGAGAAAAATAAATTTGTTTTACCCACTGATTAGTCAGGGTTTTTTTTTAGCTACTAGCAACCAATGTAATTCTGAGTAACACGAATGACTTCAAATTCAGATGACTGCAATAGGTTCTAATTGTTTTTCCCATCTTCAATCCAGCAAAAATACTGCCAGACTATATCTTGATGAAACATAATTTTGATCATTATATTTTCAGTTCAAAAACATTTGCTAATTCTTCATTCATTGTTTCAACAAATTTCTTGGGCACCTAAGAAGACCAAGTTTAAGTGGTTAATGTAAACAAGACTTCAGTTCCAGTTCTGTCGCCTCCTCTTACCAGTAGTGTGGCCTCAACTTTTGAACCTAACTAGACACTGTGCTGAGCATTGGCATTTAGTGAACAAGAAAGACAAGCTCTCTGTTTATATTCTGGTTCACAATGCACAATAAGATAATACTTCAGGTAGTAATGGGTGTTATGAAACAAAATAAGGTGATTTCTAATGATGAGAGATGCTTTTCAGTCAATTCTATCAATATAATGGAGGACAGGAATAGATCATTTCTCAGAACTGTTCAGATTGGCAGTAGAGATTTTTAGATACCTCCAACACTTCTCTACTCTATCATCAAAGACTCTATCCATATGAATGGCAGAACTTCTTGAGTAGATTTCCCCATGATTACGGAGCGCTAGCAGCAGCAGCAGCAGCAGAGAGAAAACAAGGTTCCTTGAACCTATGGGACCATCTTTGTTATTTCATGCTCTTATTCCATTGGTGCTCAGATATTTATTATAAATCCACCTATTTTACAGTCCAGTCCCTTGTTCATAGAATGTATTTTTTAAAACATTTTATTATTTATTTGGTTGCACCAGGTCTTCGTTGCTCTGTGCAGGCTCTCTCTAGTTGTGGTGAGCGGCGGCTACTCTGTGTTGCAGTGCGAGGACTTCTCACTGTGGTGGTTCTCTTGTTGGGGTTCGTGAGCTTTAAGCACCCAGGCTTCAGTAGTTGTAGCATGCTGGCTCAGCAGTTGTAGCTCACAGGCTCTAGACTGCTGGTTCAGTAGTTGTGGCCCAAGCGCTTAGATGCTCTGCGTCCTGTGGAATTTCCTGGACCAGGGTGGACCAGGGATTGAACTCATGTCCTCGGCATTGGAGGTGGATTCTTATCCACTGCACCACCAGAGAAGTCCCATGGATGTACTCAAGAATTCATGACCCACCTGAGGAACTGTAATTAGTTCAGTATGGTTGGGACTGACAAGCCTCAGACTGAAGTCTGAGAAAATCTTAGCCAGCCAAATGGGAGCTCCCACAAAGACTGCCCACTGTAGGAATTCAGGATTGAGCAGAACCAGTCCAACTCTATACCCTTACCATGCTTGATCACTGACTGCAGGATGGGTGGGTGCTGAGCATGGCTTCAAGGTTGCATGTGAAAAGGTGTGGAAACTGGAAGCTGTTCACCAGGGCCTCTTCTCCCACCTCTGTATTTATCTGCTGTACAACGCAGGATGAGAGATCTTAGTTCCCTGACTAGAGATGGAGCCCACGCTCCCTGCAGTGGAAGCACAGTCCTAACCATCAGACTGCCAGGCAAGTCCCAGAAAGACATTTATGTATCAGTATAGACACCAAAAACACCCTGGACAACTTATACAAGTGTTCTGCCTGGGCAGTGGAATGACGACGATTGTTTTTTCTTTTGTCTTATTTGCAATTTCTACCATGAACAAGTATTTTTATCATTAAAAAAATCTGAATTTAAAACAAAACATAATCTGGTCCTATTATCACGTATAGCCCTTAAATAAAAATGTCCAGATGTCCTCTTAAATGAGACAAATCTCTCTACTCATTTTCTGTAATTAAACTTGCTTTTTCTTCAAGAATTGGTATATAAATGTCTTTCAATTTTTTTAGTTTTTTAGCAAAAGAAAACTATTTTCTATGTCTTTTAGAAATTAATGTGAAATATTTCAGCCAAATTATGGCTACTTTGGTTGGAGCTCACACTTCCCATCATTTAGAACATTATTCCAATGGAAAGCATTCAGAGTACCAAGTAGCAAATTTACAGACTATTTTTTAAAGCAGAGATTTCTTGTATTTTATCGAGTTAGAGACACCTGTAATCTGAGGCTCTAGAGGGAGGAGGTATCAGACATTTAACAGCGGTGCGCACAGCTTTTGTCCCTTCTTCTATTCTACAGCTGGTTTCCCTCCCTGCTGCAAAACCTGCAGGGAGCTCCCAGCCCTTTCCAACCTGCTCTTCACCTCACCTCTTCAATGTCCTCACAGGCACTCACAGTTCAGGGGCCAAAGTGTTCTATAGGGCTCAGGGTACCGTAGTAAAAGTTCAGGATAAGCTTAATCCTTTGTAACATGGCTTCAGTGGCAGCACTTCTGAGTTCCTCACAACTCCAGCTTGGAATATAATAATCCTTTTAACTGTGGACTTTTTTGGTCACCTTTTAAAGGTGTGTAAAAGTTAACTTTAACCTAAGGGATGAGTTTTAGTTTGGAACATAATCAAATTATGAAATTTTATGGTATTTTACTGGATTCAGCCTCATTTCTTTGTCAGTCATCATTTCCCACACATGCCTAAAAATGAAGAAGTCAAATTTGTAAGATTCATCCTTTTCCATGAGACAAACTGACTTTGTCTTCTGTCTCTCGAATGGAAATAAAATTCAGCAATTTGCTTACAGTATACTGTGTTCTGTTAGGAGAACAGGAAGCATGCCCTGGGGTCTGTGCAGTAGCAACAATGCTTAGCATTGTTCTGAGGTATTTTTGTGTTTTTTTTTTAACATATATTAATGCATTTAATTTTCACAGTAATCCTTTGAGGAAGTATCATTAGTTCCATTTTACAGTTGAAGAAATTCAGGTACAAAGACTGACTTATCCAAGGTCTCATAGTTATTAAGTGGTAGAGGTGGGATTTAAGCTCAGGATTTCTGGCTCCTGAGTCAGGGCTCTTAACCGTGGTGTTATATATGGCCTTGCTCTTGCTTAGTTGTGCAATGACCATGACTGTGCCCAGAGTGTTTGGTTTTGAACCTAGACATGTGGATGTGACTAGTGATTCCAGCTTGACAGAGAGTTGTGGGAGGAGACCGGTGAAGTCGAAGGGTGTTTAAACATTTACTTGTGAAATGTTCAAATTAAATCTTGAATGGAAGCCTAAAACGAAAAGATGAAAATGCTTATATTGATAAATAAATGCAAATTGGACAGTAGACAAAATATCACAGTTTACATATTAATCTGGTAAGAGTTTGAAATTTTGACATGTCCCAGAGTTGCCCAAAGTCTGGGATAAAACATCCTTTCATGTACTGTTGGAAGGAATCTATCCATAAAACATTATTTGGAACTTCCCCAGAGTTCAGTGATTAGGAATCTACTGCCAATGTAGGGGACATGGTTTCGATCTCTGGTCTGGGAAGATCTCACACGCCGAGGAGCAACCAAGCCCACACACCACAACTACTGAGCTGGGATGCACAAGAGCCTGTGCTCGGCCCAAGAGAAGCCACTGCAATGAGAAGCCCATGCGCCACGACCAGAGAGCAGTCCCTACTCACTGAAACTAGAGAGCCTGCACGCAACAACAAAGACTCTGCACAGCCAGAAACAAATTACTTTAAAAATTATTTGGAGGAAAAGTAAGGCTATACGTTATTAAAATAAAAAACGCATCAAGCACAAACAACTATTTTGTGGGAATTTGCTCTATGCATATGCTGGCAAATATATGTTGAATATAATGATACCTGATATGAGAAAATCATCAGATAAACAGCCTATATATTTGTCAGTAGAGAGGTTATATATAGTATTACATACTTTTCAAAAGAAAGATGTTGCTATAAATATGCTGACATAGAAAAGGTGTGGAATTTATATTAAGTGAAATGAATAAGGTACAGAACTAGATGGCTTGATTTGCGAAAAATTACAAAATTTTCAGAGATGACTGCGTGCATATGAATTATGACTCTGTGCATAAGAATCTGTCACTGAAGATGACAGAACAATAACAAAACTTTAAAGTGATTAACTTTGTGTAAAGGTTAGCTGCAATTCTACATGTGGTTTCCAGTTCTTTTTAATTTTTAAAGGCAGATTCTATTACTATTATAAAATTAGTAAAACTACTTGAAAGATGAGGTCATACCAAATTTCAGGTAAATTAAAAATTGTCATTCTTGATATTTAAGCCTATAAAAATAAAATATCTCACTAATATGCCAAAAAAAAAAAAAAAAAAAAAACAACCACCAAATCCCAAAATTGATGAAAATGGAGCCTGAGTTGAAGGACAAGGGAGGAAGAGAAGACCCCGCCCAGTACTCAGGCTTTCTCAGACATCTCCTTTATGATACTTCAAGGGCTTTGAAAACTACAGCTGACCCTTGAACAACGCAGGACTTAGGGGCGCTCACTCTGCACGAAGTTGACGACCTACCTATAACTTACAGTCAGTCCTCAGTGTGCATGGTTCCTCTGTTTTCTTGACTCAACAACTTTGGACTGTGCAATACTGTAGTACTTACTATTGAAAAAAATCTGCGTATAAGGGAAACTGCCCAGTTCAAATGTGTGTTGTTCAAGGGGCATTTGCATTAGCTGATCCAAAATGAGCACAGAATCTACGGTCAAAAGACCTGGGTTCAAATCTGGAACAAATCCATCTATTTTCATGTGATTTCCATCAGTATAAAAAGACCATTCCTCTTTCACATGGCTTTTGCGGGATGTTTAACAAGATGCATGTAAGAACACTTTGAAACTGTGAAACAATATACAATTTCCTTATTTGAGAGCTTTGACTTGAAAAGAAGAGACGCAGGAAGCAGTGAAGCTTGAGACAGGTTCTTGGGTAGCCTTGATTATTCTCAGAAAAATTAGGAAGGAGATGACCTTGGGCAGTGTCATGTGGGTGGCAGCTGGATCAGCGTGGCTTGGTAAGTTGTATCTCAGGGAACAATGTTCTCCTTTGAAATAATCACCAAATTGCAGCTAAGAAATGTGTTTTTGAGATCTCTTCTCAATAAAAAATGACTGAGGAGACAGTCTATCTGGTTCACTGCTGTACACTCAGAGTAGCGCAGCATCCAGGCACATAGTAGGTTCAATAAAAACCTGCTAAGCAGATTAGAAAGGAAAACTTACCAAGCCAGTGAAAAACATCACGTGGCTGTCTTACAGTGGAACCTGAACTTGGTTCTCTGAGAGGAAATGTCAGAGAATAAGCCATAGAGCCAGGCAGCGACAGGGACACAGACCTTGGTAACTTCAGTTCACAGGCTGTGCTAGAGTTCCATTTTGGACTTTAACAAGATGCCATTTTCCTCCAGACAAGTATCATACAGAACTCACACATCTCGAGCTCCTATAGAAAGTGTCAACAGTGCCAATTTTATCACAGCCACAGGAGCTATTCTTAGAAGACTGCTTTTCCTAACCAGGATAGTATTTCAGCATTCTGCATCTGAAGGCTCTAGCAGGCAACTGCTCAGTTTCAACCACATCCTCCCTGGTTAGGCATGTAGCTGCCTCTATCTTTAGAAACATTTATTATCACCTTAACCCCCAACACTGCAGGCACGATCCCTTGTTTTCTTTATATGACACCTACAAACTGATGGCAATCTGTATTTATACTAGTTTTAAGAGATTACAGATTGAATTGAAAACATCTCCCCTCTCCCCGCTATAGGTTAAAAAGTAAACTATTTTGGTGCAAATGCCAAGTAAATCATGAATGCAACGTCTCCAGATAAGAATGATTAATTCACTAGGTCTACTTCCAGTTCCCTTATCTGAACCATTGACACTCCCTTTGGCACTGCAAAGGGTATTTATCTGTATTTTGGATGTTCTAGGATGCTCCCGGAGTTCCACTTTTCCTTTACTAAAGTGTAAGACCGCATTTCATTGCCCAGAGTATAATGGGAGCATTACAAAAGCATACCCTTCCATTTGGATACTAGACATTGATTCTCTCCATGCTCTCAAGTCATGGGCTGGACAGACTCTGAAATGTGTCCTAAGTGGTTTTGCAAAATGATCACTAGCATGACCTCCTGGCCCCTTTACATGTATTTATGGATATCAAATAACTCATGCAACTGTTGGCCTTTTAATGACCTTGAGAATTGCTAGTTCTAAGAATAGAAACCTTAAAAGCACAGAGATATATGGGAGGTCCCCTTATATTCCAAATGAACAAGTTTCCTTAGCTTTTTCATCATCTGTCTTTTCTATAGCTTCATTTTGCTAAGCAAACAGCAGCTCTCATCAGTAAGACAATATTCTTTCCTCTTTCTCAGTTATCCGGGGGTCAAATATTAGAACAAAACATCTGATGTGAGGCATAGGTAACTGACTCAGGAGGAAATCTGTTTTAGATACACCAACTCTATGATTCTGTTTGGCATACACATTTTACAATCTAAAGTATTTATACTCATCCCAGTAGCTAGAAACATCATTTTGTTGCTTAAATTTGGTTTCCAAAAGATTAACTCAGTCAAATACTAATGAGCCACATCTCTGCCCTTAAATTAAAAAGGTGAAAATAAATTTGATGTCTTTGGTAGAATGAACCAAGGTCCTCATAATCACAGTATTCTGGTATTGACTGAAAAAGTCCAGATTTGAAATCACTCTTTTATATCTCCTAAATTAGGACTGGGAAATCTGTGATATCCTTATTCAACTTCCCTATTTTGCAAAGTAAGGAAACTACTGGCTAGAGGAGCAAAATTATAGTTGGAATCCATGTTCTCTGGCTCTCAAAACTACACCAAGACTCAAGCCTGAAACCTCAGAATCTGCAATCCGATTCTTGGAATTTATCCTAAGGAAAAACTGGAAGATGTGCCCAAGGGTATGTATGCAGTGATGTTTATCTCAGCACTATTTATAATAGCCTCCCCAACACACTGCCCCCCTCAAAACCAGAAATGACTTAACAATCCATCAACAGACAACTAGGTAAATCAATTATAGTTCATTCATATAGTGGAATCTTACACAACCATCAAAAATAGTGCACATCTTATGGGAAAGGAATCCAAAGGGAGGGGGTATATGTATACGTATAGCTGATTCATTTTGCTACACAGCAGAAACTAACACAACATTGTAAAGCAACTATATTCCAATAAAGATTGGTTGACTGTGCAATAGCACAAAGATAGATCAGAAGATCCAATGGTAGTTTCTAGCATTTCATGTTAATGTGTGAGAATCTGACATATAGCTATGAATCATACTTGACATACTAAAGCAGGCTCTGACTTATTTCATACTGACAAAATGAGGAACTCAGACCTTCCAATATCGTCCAAACATCACATCCAAAGTCTGAATTTAACATTAACTTTCAATAAAGGCACATCAGTGGCAAAAACAATTATGACTAAGCAAAGAACTTCCAGTTTTTATTTTTTAAACATTTAACAAGAAAACATTCAACCAAATTTTAAAAAATTAGGATGGATTAATTTACAATAAAATAGTCAACTTAAAATACCAGCCCTTTCATTTAGGGCCAAGGAGGCCAATAGTTTCTGTTTGAACAGNCACACCAAAGTGTAACTTTTTAAGAAGCTATTAAAAGGACATTTTCAAGTCTGAATTTTGGCCCCATTTAGATACTTCTGTGCTTAGAACATACTTGAGAAAACTAAAAGATACAAACACACAACAGTAAAGGGTCCAAGAGCCTAAAACGAGCTACTCCCCCCCACCTCCCCGCATCCAACATTAGTAAGAGTCACACAGTCAGTCACACAGACAAGAGGAAGCAGAGGAAGACAATACAACCGAGTTGGTGAGCCAGTCTATCCTCAGGGAAATGACAGCGCAATGCTCCAAGAGGAGCAGAAGCAAAGTGGCAGAGAGTTTCTGTCTATGGGTGTGGACTATGAAAGCTTCAGAATTAACACTAAGGAGCACAATTCTCTGGATTTTTCATTCTCTGGGTACAGTATGATTTTTTTCTTCTCTTCCTAATTCATTTCAAGGCAATGTAGAATTTGCTTAATAAATGACAACTCTTATTAGAAGAGGACCTCAATAAGTATTTACACATTAGATAAGAACAGAAAGTGGCCATTTTGGAACAATTCTTTGATCAAAAGTTATCCAAGTCTATTTTCATTAGAATTATCAGGATACTATCTGCCAATAGAAAAGTCAAGTCTCCAAGTTCTCATAATTATTAATTATATTTTCTATCCCTTCTCAAAACAGCAATTTCAATCCAAAGGCTACTTCTTGTTCAGCACAAACTTATCAGCTTGTTACCTAGTATGCCCAGACTAATTACTCAACGTTGTTTTAAACCCTTAAAAGAATATAAGAATAAAGAATATTTTTAAAATGTTGATCGCAGGCATCCTCACTCTCAAAAACTTGAGAAAAAAGATCAGCTTAATTTGATTTCCATGTGGCTAAAAATAGAGTCCAGATAAAGACTTCTAAGCTGACCCTTCTCAGGAAAACAAGTTTTTCCAGTCCTGGTTAAGAATTTGTATTAACTGACTTCTCCTTTCCTTGCAGGACTAACCACATGCATCTGGCAAAACTATTAGCTGGAGTTAATTGTGAGCAAATGTGAAAGACGTTCTTTCTCTGTGATGCTAATTGGCTCACTGAAGTTCTGACACTGTGACCCTGATCTATTAGCACCATGCTTTACTCAGCTGAAATAATCAAGCCACTGCCATGAAGTGACGAACAGAGAAGGCGACCAAGGACAATTATATACATAATTATTAATACCATGATATACAGTGAAAATGTGTCTATTAACATATTTGAGGCTTAAAAATCATTGATGACAGCTATTAAATAAAACTGCATCACACTTTTACAATTTTTGAACACCTGCAAATGTAGACTTCCTGATATGATCCAAATTAAAATATGAATGGAAGTTCATTGAACATTAGATTATCTGTAAGCTAAAAGGAAACAAATTTTATGTTTTGCAGGTAGTAAACTACCAAAAAAAAAAAGCGGAGGTTAGGTAAAAATTAAGTGAAATTATTCCTAATCATTTATAGTCTCATCTTTCTCTCAGGAGAGCCCCAAAATAGGTCTCCAGAAAATCAACTTTATAGATACAAGAAATGGCATCTGCTATCACATTGGTGTATCTTTCCCTCAAAGCTAGATGGGTCACAGACATATCTCAGACATTCATTTTCATGTATAACAGTTTCTGAGACATCTATTCCACTGAAGTATTGTAAAGGAAGTCTACAAGTCACTTCCAGGAAAAAGGCACTTCATCGTGAAAGTTACATTTAATTGCAAGAAAGTCGAGAAGATGAGAGTAGACTCAAAAGGTCAGTATTCATTTTTGTATTTCTAAATACAGAGTAGATGCCAGTTTATAGAATATAGATGATAACATTACAAACAAACCAAAGAGCAACATTAACTATATTCTCAGCAAAACAGTAATTTATGACATTTCTCCAAAAACCAACATAGTTCCAAGTTCAACAATAGAAAGAAAAAAAAAAAAAATCACCAGCAGTTCCTACTTTAGAGCTCAAGACATTGTTTCCTACAGAATTTCATGTTTCTACAGTTTGGTTCTCTGTTTCAGAGTATTAATTGCTTTTCAGATGAAAAACCTGGGTGGTAGAGGTGTGTTTGTGTGTGCTGGGGGAGAACCCAGGTGGAAAAATACTGGGAGTAACAAGAGGTTCATTTCTCTGGTCAGACAACCAAGTGAGGAGGTAGTTATTCTGAGAACTTCTCAAACAGAGAATATTATATTGATCTACTGAGAGTTGGGGAAATAGCAGGAGCTTCTTTTTGAGACTGAAGATAGCAACAGGAATACTTCTCCTCCAGGGAAGTCAGGACCAGGGTGTCAGTGCAGCTGAAATAAAGATGGAATCTGTATAAATGGCACATAGAGAGTATTGGAAAAACAAGGTTATGAAATCAACATAAATGAAAATACATTCATTTCCAAACTTGTCCTACCTTGACAGTGGCTCTTTTCTGATGTGAGAACTTTAAAAGTTATCTATGAGAAAAGAATACATACCATGTCATCATCAAATAGAGATCCTTTACGCTTCTGGTAATCTATTTCATAAACAAAGTCTTCTGATTTCTAATATTATTGAAAAGGTAACGCTGTCTGTAAAATAATTACATGTTTTTAAAACAGTTTAGGCTGCAGTACTCTCAGAAAGGCTGCCAAAAGGAAAGCAGTTAATTTTAGATTTTTCAGTGAGGTGAAACTCTCAGTTAAATAGCAACACAGAAAAGATAACAGCAATACTCCTCCAAATTGCTTAAACAGTACTTATACCTACATCAAGAGACTATATGCTCACTCACCTTGTTACATTACCACACACGGCAACCCCATACACCCTTGAGTGCCATCATCACTGCTGTTGAGTTTTTTCATTCGGTACTGACGTATTTCTCTTACCAGTGTGTAAAAGGCATCTTCAACACCCTATAAAAGAGAGAAAATGATAAAGACAGCTCACACAACCCAAGCTGTAAGCTCTAATTTGTATTTCCTTATATGGATTTAAAACTGCAATTATTCAATTACTAGCTGAAAAATAGGCTGAGCATTCCTACTCTATCACATTAGCAGGCTGATATACAAACAGCATTTTTTGCAAAAATAACATTCAAGCAAAAGAAAATGGGTAACAGGAGACATATAGAACCATCATCATATCTAAAGATTTCATTCAGGAGGGCCTATACCTTAAACAGTAGCTGCTGTTGATGGAGAAAGGACTAATGTTTTAAGTATCTTTAATCAAGGGTCTTCATTTAGAAATACTTGTGCATGTTAAAGCAGGTGTAAAAAAGAAACTAGATAAGAATACTAATAAATTTATTTTGGGTTTAAACTGCAGATTAAAAAAAATAGAACTCTATTAAAAAATCCAAACCAGGGACTTTCCTGGTGGTCTAGTGGTTAATACTCCATGCTCCCAATGCAGGTGGCTAGGGTTTGATCCCTCATCAGGGAACTAGATCCCACATGCAGCAACTAAGACCCGATGCAGTCAAATTCATAAAAAAAAAACCAAAAAAAAACCCAAAAAAACCCAACCCTAACAGCAAAGAATGCAGATCACATCTCTAGCAAAGGGTCCTTCAATCAAACTTTCTCTGCCGTAAGCCCTTGCCAGATGCTGGAAGCTGTACTGTACCTGTCTGGTCTTGGCTGAGGTTTCAATGAATGGAATCCCATAGCTTTTGGCCAGTTCATGGGCTTGTTTTGTGTCAACTGTCCTTGTTGGCAAGTCACACTTGTTTCCTACTAGCACCATAGGTACATCATCCGAGTCCTTTACACGCTTAATCTGTTCCCTAAAAGAAGGGGATGTGTTACAGTAACATAAGAATAAACTTTTAGGAAGGAACAAACAGTCTGAAGTGAAAAATAAAATCTAACAAACTTCAGCTAGCCCTATTGGCTTCTAGTATTGCGTTTGCCTGTGTTTTTTTTGTTTGTTTTTTAACTACTTGCATACTAAGAAGACTGGTTTAGACTTGATGCAATAGCCACAAGGAAGCCAAGTACCAGTTCACCTTCTATCTTGACACAGGCTCGTTTTAGGTTTCTTGATTCTCTGAAGAGCTGGGCTCTGGATTTAACTGGCAACTCAAAATCACACTCTAGATTAAGGTCTGAAGTATAAAAAGTAAAGCTTACTGCCTCCAAATAACTTTTCGAAGATTCCTGGAGTATGACAGTATTTAATGAAAGACAGTCTATCCACTTCTCTGGATGGGTGGTGTCCAAACATTTTCTTCAAACAAAATTACAGCTGGAAGTCCAAGATATAAATTAGAACACACTATAACTGTTCTTATTAACAGTGGATTAAAAGATCTGAAACTCCCAACTGATAGTACTCTCTTCAACGACAAGACATACGACACAGCAGTGTGGAAACTATTGCTCCAGATTCTCTGGACCAACCCTGTCCAATGGGTATTCTCATGATGATGGAAACATTCTCCAGCCGCCCTGTCCAACTATGTCTGCTAGTCACATGAAGCTACTGAACACCTGAAAAGTCAGTTGCTAATGTGGGACCAAGGAACTGACTCTTGAATTGTTAATTCTACTCAATCTGAAAAACCACAAATGGCTTGTGTCTACCATACTGCACAGCACTGCTCTAGACTCTCCCTTTGAATTACATACACAATCATGAACTTGAAATGCATTTTACTGGCTATCTACAGAACCGAGCTTTGTTTGGGGTGATGGCAGTACCCTATGTGAAGGGATAATACAAGAGAGTTGAAGAGGAAAATGATTTGTAGAAATTTAGCAAATATTAGGTGCTTGCCAAGTGCTGAGCATTTTATTCAGTGTTTTATTAATTCCAGAGAGAAAATGGAAAGTAGAACAGGTTTAGCGGAAGAAAACCAGTTTTAGACTAGTTTCTGAGCGTCGCATCTTCATATGGTTGGAGTGTACACCAGGACTCAAGGTTACAGGCAGAATACTTGTGTAGCATTTACTCTGTGGCAAACACTGTTCTGAGGGATTCCCATATTTATTAACTAATTTAATTTTCACAGCAACTCTGAGTAAGTACTGCTATCTTCATACTGTTAGATAAGGAGGCTCAAGAGATTTAGTAGTTTGCCTCAAACTTCCATGGCTAAGAGATGATGGAGCCAAGCTGCAATCCAGGCAGAGTTTATATTCCTAACCACTATATTATTCTGCTTAAAAAACATAGGTCTAAGAAAAAGCAGCCCTGGTTTTCTGGTTCTGGGTCTATTAATAACAATCATGACTATGAAAACCTAACAAACCTCCTTCTGAATTGTACTTCTGTAAAATAAGAATGTCATACCAGAATTTATATGGTCTAATCGAACTTTGAAAGTTAAAGGTTCTGTGCAGAAAGGCCATCTTTACATTCCTTTGTCCCACTTTCATCTTTATCTACCCTCTCCCCATTTGTTTCTTCCTGTTATTGTCTCTGTTACGGAAGAATGTTTTTGGGGGGTCTTCTGCTCTCGAGATTTCTTTGTGATCTCTCATAACAAAACCTCTAGTTCTAAATCACTACCATTAGCAAGCCTCAATGTATGTATTACCACGCATTCTAGCCAAAGTAGATTATGTAAAATAAATCCCAGTATTAACTTTCAGTAATAACCCCAGGCTCCCAATACCACAACCTAAAAGAAATTCTTTTCATAATTAAAAATCTGTATCTTCCCTAGTGTGGTATACTCATCCCTACCCCAAAACTTCAGAACACACTTAAAGATCATCCTTTCAGAAAAAACAATGCTCCTAGTACCTGTAGAGGTTAATATCTGCAAATGATTTGCTATTATTGATGGCAAATACACAAAGGAAGCCTTCGCCTGTCCTCATGTATTGGTCTCTCATGGCACTGTACTCCTCTTGTCCAGCTGTATCCAGTATGTCCAACAGACAGGTTTCACCATCTATAACCACCTGTTTTCGGTAGGAATCCTGGGATGTGGAGGGTAGGAGGGTAGGGAGAGAGGGAGATTCCATTTTTATTAAAAATCATAGGGAATGCAATGCTACTGCCAAGGTTAAATAAACTCTAATCAAGTCCAACTCTGTCTTTTTGCTTTGTCCCTCAAACTGCTAATATATACATAATCACATAGAAAGTACTTAACGTCACCCTAGGTAAAATTCCCAAATGCTATATGCCTGCAGAAAAGAAAATGTGGTCACTGTTCCTGGAAAAGATGAAGAAAACATGATAATTCAAAGGATAGTTCTATTGCAGATAAGACTAGAGATTAGGTTCACAGTGTATTTCACTGAAGTATAAACTGCACTTCTCTCCTTTGTCTATTGTCAATTTATTATTCTAAACATATCTCTACCAATTATAACTTGGCCTAAGTTACAGTGTCTTTTGTGTTCATGATTATATACACAAATATCATTTATTTCAGAAAAGGTTATAATATCAAACTATTTTTCTCATCATGACAGACTGTCATCATGAATATTTGGGAATATTCATCCCCACAAATATTTTTCAAATATTCATGAATCAAACTCCTTAAAATTCCAAACAAGGTTAAGTTACATTAATTCCTTGGGAAGAAAGATGCACAGATTATATTAAAAAAAATTCAATTTGGCTCAAACGCAAAATTTTTACTTCTTTTTTTTAAAATATTTTTGTTCTGGGAATTCAAAGAAAATAATCTCATCACACTAAAGATCTGGCTTCAGACACAGTCTGTAACACAGTTTGCGAGCCTATTCAACAGCTCCTCAGTAACTTACTGCATTTCAGGACTGTAATATACTTTCAAATTAACAGAGAATTCACACTGCCAAAATTTCCCTGAAGCATGAAATATGGTCAAGTGTATGTGTGTTCTGGGGAAATAAGCAAAATTAAAATTATAAAGATATGTTTTAGTCAAACTAAAATGTGATAACAGAAGTCAGAGAAGTGGTTACTTCCTGGCAGGACAAGGGGGTTTACTGACTAGAAAGGGGCATGAGACAACTCTCCTGAGCACTGGAAACAGTCTATATTGTTATCTATGTGATGCTTACATGAGGTACACAAATTTAAAGCCACTAAATTTACAGCTGTAGCTGTAAGACTTACTTTATGTAAACTACCTTTTAACAAATAAAACTCTGAAAAACATCAAAACGTTATAACCATTAATACTAAAGCTGGTAAGCCTAAAATAAAATTTTGCTGAGGACTAATTTTTAGAATGCCTATATTAGAGATAGCTTGCATTAAACACTTAGTGGTTAGGTAGTACAAAGACCAGGGTGTAGATTAAAATAATCTCTAGAGTTTTACATTTCTAAATTGAATAAGATTACAAACTATCTATGTAAAGGGTTTTAGATACCACTTACTGAAATCAATCTGTAACATGAACTCCTACAAACACAACAGAATCCTTAAATAAGTAATAATTACACTGCATCAGCATCCACAAAAATTTAACATACTTGATTTTTCACATAGCTTGTGTGTCAGGCAGACAAATTTATGGTACTTTACTAGAGGAAGAGAGTGATTGCTCATTATCACATAACTAATAAACTGAAAATAGGATGGTACTCCAAGGCACAGTGACTCAAAATCTCATGTTCTTTCTACCTCAACCCACAGTTTCAGTTGCTTCTAACTATGTAAGAAACACCTAGATCTCTCAATCCTTTTTCTCCTTCCTGCTGTTATTCAGATATTTATACTATGACCTGTGTTCTTTTTAACAGAGCTGTCATATGAAGAAACTAAACCAGTTCAACAATGAGTTTGCAACAGTTNGGGATGTGGAGGGTAGGAGGGTAGGGAGAGAGGGAGATTCCATTTTTATTAAAAATCATAGGGAATGCAATGCTACTGCCAAGGTTAAATAAACTCTAATCAAGTCCAACTCTGTCTTTTTGCTTTGTCCCTCAAACTGCTAATATATACATAATCACATAGAAAGTACTTAACGTCACCCTAGGTAAAATTCCCAAATGCTATATGCCTGCAGAAAAGAAAATGTGGTCACTGTTCCTGGAAAAGATGAAGAAAACATGATAATTCAAAGGATAGTTCTATTGCAGATAAGACTAGAGATTAGGTTCACAGTGTATTTCACTGAAGTATAAACTGCACTTCTCTCCTTTGTCTATTGTCAATTTATTATTCTAAACATATCTCTACCAATTATAACTTGGCCTAAGTTACAGTGTCTTTTGTGTTCATGATTATATACACAAATATCATTTATTTCAGAAAAGGTTATAATATCAAACTATTTTTCTCATCATGACAGACTGTCATCATGAATATTTGGGAATATTCATCCCCACAAATATTTTTCAAATATTCATGAATCAAACTCCTTAAAATTCCAAACAAGGTTAAGTTACATTAATTCCTTGGGAAGAAAGATGCACAGATTATATTAAAAAAAATTCAATTTGGCTCAAACGCAAAATTTTTACTTCTTTTTTTTAAAATATTTTTGTTCTGGGAATTCAAAGAAAATAATCTCATCACACTAAAGATCTGGCTTCAGACACAGTCTGTAACACAGTTTGCGAGCCTATTCAACAGCTCCTCAGTAACTTACTGCATTTCAGGACTGTAATATACTTTCAAATTAACAGAGAATTCACACTGCCAAAATTTCCCTGAAGCATGAAATATGGTCAAGTGTATGTGTGTTCTGGGGAAATAAGCAAAATTAAAATTATAAAGATATGTTTTAGTCAAACTAAAATGTGATAACAGAAGTCAGAGAAGTGGTTACTTCCTGGCAGGACAAGGGGGTTTACTGACTAGAAAGGGGCATGAGACAACTCTCCTGAGCACTGGAAACAGTCTATATTGTTATCTATGTGATGCTTACATGAGGTACACAAATTTAAAGCCACTAAATTTACAGCTGTAGCTGTAAGACTTACTTTATGTAAACTACCTTTTAACAAATAAAACTCTGAAAAACATCAAAACGTTATAACCATTAATACTAAAGCTGGTAAGCCTAAAATAAAATTTTGCTGAGGACTAATTTTTAGAATGCCTATATTAGAGATAGCTTGCATTAAACACTTAGTGGTTAGGTAGTACAAAGACCAGGGTGTAGATTAAAATAATCTCTAGAGTTTTACATTTCTAAATTGAATAAGATTACAAACTATCTATGTAAAGGGTTTTAGATACCACTTACTGAAATCAATCTGTAACATGAACTCCTACAAACACAACAGAATCCTTAAATAAGTAATAATTACACTGCATCAGCATCCACAAAAATTTAACATACTTGATTTTTCACATAGCTTGTGTGTCAGGCAGACAAATTTATGGTACTTTACTAGAGGAAGAGAGTGATTGCTCATTATCACATAACTAATAAACTGAAAATAGGATGGTACTCCAAGGCACAGTGACTCAAAATCTCATGTTCTTTCTACCTCAACCCACAGTTTCAGTTGCTTCTAACTATGTAAGAAACACCTAGATCTCTCAATCCTTTTTCTCCTTCCTGCTGTTATTCAGATATTTATACTATGACCTGTGTTCTTTTTAACAGAGCTGTCATATGAAGAAACTAAACCAGTTCAACAATGAGTTTGCAACAGTTTACAAAACGGTTAAAAATTGTCAACTTTTTATAAAATCTTCAGCAGCTAATAAAAATGAACTCTTTCCCACAAACATGTAAAAAAAAAGCTTAATTTATTGTATTACTAAACACAGAGCCCCAAATTATTTTTTTTCTTCTGATCATTCCTTTAGCTAAAGAACAGCTGAAGGGTATGGAGAAGGGAATGGTTAAGACTAAATGGAAACAGAGAGGTACGGTCAGCGGACTACCACTGGGCCTCACCTCTATGGTGGGATCATATTCATCTACAAAGTGGTTCTGGATTAGTTGGATTGTCAGTGCACTTTTCCCAACACCACCTGCTCCAACCACCACCAGTTTGTACTCAGTCATTTCACACCAGCAAGAACCTGTGGGAAAGCAGCAATTAGGGTTAACTGGCGAATCACAGAACTTCAAAGCTTTTGCAATCAACAGTAACTAAAACCAGAATTTGAAATGGATTGGTTCCGTACACGTTCATCTCCACTTGGTTCTCAAAGTGATTCAGGAGTGCAAAAACACTTGCAGGTTACCGTGGACCTCAGAATTCTGGATTAATGTTCCAGCTACCCTCACCCTCGTTTTCAAGACTTTGGGCCCCGCCCTCAGACTAAGGTAAAGGAAACCCCCTTTCCTACTCCTCCTGTAAATATTCTCAGCTTTGGGGGACGGCCGCCAGGCTGTCTCCCTTTCTTAGTATCCTCCCGCTCCCCGCCTTTCTCCAGAGAACTCCCCCGTAGGGCTCAAATCAAAGGACACCCCCGCCCAGGGCCTTTGTTTCCAGTTCGTAGATTCCGCTCGATTTCTGGCAACAAGGAATTATCCCTATGCTCGAAAGCTGAACGCTACACACGCCAGAGCCTTACCTCTAGCTCCACTGCCTCCACTTCGGATAGATTACGACCACAACCGGGAAAGTTGTTGGGAGACCCCGGAACCGCCATGAACAGCCCCCACTAGGGAGCGGCACTTCCGGCCCCACCCGATACGTAATCAGTCTGCGCCCAAGTCCCCGCCCCGGCCACGTGGGCCTCTGACCCAGGAGTCACGCGGCAGACCGCGCCCAGACCCGCCCCTCCCATACAGGACGTTTTAATAATGAAAGCGCTAGGTGCTAGTGTCTCAAAAATCAGTAAAACTTTATTCGCTTCCATTCTTTCGCCATTAACAGAAAACTGGAGAAAGCAAAATGTTATGTGTTTACAAAGATAAATGGCCTCTTTACCCAGAGAAGATCAAAACCTCAAATGACAACGGGGAAGATAAAAGCACCCTCCCCCACATCCCCTGAGCTGACCCTGTCATCTTAGACAAAGCCTTCAGTCCACTGGCCAGGGACCTTGTATATGGCCAATTCAAGATGAGGGCCAAGAAATCAGACCAATCCGTTCCCGTGATAAAAAGTCGAACAAAAGCTACACCAAGGGTCAAGTGCCTGTATTTTTACAGGACACAGGAACCAGGCGGCTACTTATAAAAAAAACAAGATTCATTTCAGGCACAACTTTTTTATTATTTTTTTCTTTTGTTTTGTTTTGAAATCAGTAAAAGAAACTGGGTCCTATAAGCTGCAGTGATCTAAGCAGCAGCAAGTTTGTGCATTCGTCTTTTTGTTTTTGTTTAAATACGTTTAAATTATCACACTGCTGGCACACCTCATTTGCATGAAATTCTGCACCATACATACTAATTGTAGTAAAGTTACCCACCCCCCATGCCAGGAAAAAAAAAAAAAAAAAAACTACTCTGGAAGATAATTTTCACTGAAATCTAACCAAACTTCGTTAAGTGGACTGTGAGAAGATTATAAATGATATGAAAAATAACATTTTAACATTTGGCCATCAACTTAAGGAAATGGTTTGCCTATACAAATTTTGGTAATTTTTAATATATTCTACCCTCATATGGTCCTCAGAATTAAAGCGTAATAAACAGAAAAGGAAGAAGAATGCAACTGAGCGCTAAGGCAGAAATCTTGCCGGAATGAAGGTAGAGTATATACTAACTATCGAGTGCAGAATTTCACAGGGCCAACAAGTTAACAGTCTATATTTTTCTCTTACACAGGCGAAGTGGATTTTGCAATTACCAGTTGCGTTAAATGCACCAAATAAAGCTCCTAAAATTGATACTATAAGGCGCCACCTTAAGTTTTCCAGGCTGCAACTGTGCATAATTTTAAAATGGTTTTCTTAAATTTATTTATTTTTTTAAACATAACACGAGGAAGGTGTTAAAACTGGTGTAATAGCTCAATAGAATAAGTATTCCAGATTTGGGGAGGGATGAAGAGGGAGATATTCAGAACCCTTCACCAGAATCCCCCCAACTTGATCATAGTGGATTAATGATGTGCTTTGTGGATGTGGTTAGTCAATGACACCAGCTTGACGGATCTTTCTTTCTGCACCAAATCCCTGTGAAGAAATAAAATTGCAGTTAATGAACCAGGTGCATGACAATCATGGTATACATTCACAATCCTAAAATGTAACATGATATATATATCACATATATGTATATGTGATATTAATATACAATACCAAAGTATTACTCTCTATCACCACTAATTCTTTTGCAGAGGAAATCTACAGTAAGCTTTCCTGATCTATTACCTAAACCATGTTCAAAGTATCAGAACACCAAGAAATGTTCCTCTTATTGTAAGCAACCGTTAAGGGCTGATCCAATAGGCAGGGATCCTAACTGATGATGATAGCGATACCTGAAGTACTTTCATAAATTAACCCCTTTGAGCTATACTAAAATAGGACCTCAAGTAGTATGTTGATCTATCAGTTGCCCCCATTTCCTCCCTAAAATTTGTATGCCCTCATACCATTGAGTTATCTGGTCCCCTTGGCTGACGAAGAACCATTAGGCGAGGAGCACTGGCATCATCCAGGGTGATATTCTTCAAGCGATTGACCAACCTATCAGGTCGTGGAGCTGCAACAGCCTTGGGCCCCTCGCTATAACAAAGTCAAGAGATAAGAATAAGCAACACTTGGTGAGAAGAAAAGTGTACATGCAGAATGTGTCTTCTACCTAATACCCAAATGACTCAGTGTTAATGAGGGAGGACTCTTGCCTCACCTAGCCAACTGGCTAGCAAGACAGGACAAACAACTTGGTTTATCTTTTTATTCCCAACTCAAGGTAGGAGCTGAAAGAATCATTTGGGTGAGGTTCATCCCTAGACTTGTCCACAATCAGAAAGACTAGTTCTGCAGACACATAAAACAAGGTACTGGGTATGAAAAAAAAACCATAGAAAAGGAAAAATATGAAGAAGTATTTCCAGAGACTCTTAGCTCCTCTCATGTTAACGCTGTTATTAAAACAAAAACACAGTGCCAGAAATGGTAAACTATGAAATATAGACAATGAAGAAATAACCAGAAAGTGGCAGAAGAGAATTACAAAAAGCAGTGGTGCAAAGTGAAGAAACATGATAAAGCAGAGATTACAAAAGCTAAAAGACAGTCAAAGGAGGTTACTAATGAACAACAACAAACTCACCAGACTCGCCAAACATTACAAGCACTGCACTTGCCAGTGCGCTGATTAAGAATCACTGAGAATTCCACTTCATCTCCTGCCTGTAGCTCAATGCCATCCTGAACTTCTTTCACATGGAAAAAGAGCTTCTTGCTATCTCCTACTTCATAGTTAATGAAGCCAAACTGAAAATTTAAAAAGACAGTAGTGTAAAAAAGACACACCAGAGGAGGGAAAAGGAAACTCACTTTGAATGAAGCACAATGCATGACCCTAATTAGTAGGGGATTTATAAAACATAGTGTCAATGATGCTGGAGCAATGATGCTCCAGTTCAGCTGCCTGGGTCTGCAAAACTTAGGGAAGAAATGTATCTTTGAAATCACTGCCATTCACTCTATCACAGCCAGAGTAACAAAGGATACCTTGTGCCTACATATAATGCATGAACCAAGCTTTTGAATTAAGCAAAATCAGAGAAGTTGTTACTTGAACATATGCTTGTTCTGCTCCCTTCCAAAATCAAGCTGGGCTATGGTATTACTAGAAGCAGCCCTACAAAATGTTACACTCACTGTACTGAAATTTAAAAAAAAGTCTTCTTTAAGAACTCATAGATTCTGTTGAGATCTTAAGTACCAGGAATAGTTTTGTTTGCCCAAAGTTTATTTTATGAAAACTTCTACATACATGGTTTCTTTCTTTGTGTGGTCTACAAAAGAAGCTCTGAGCTCAAGTATGAAAAACTGTTAATATATCTTTCTATTCTGGAAGTCTCACTCTGAACTTATTTTCCCCATTATGTTAGTTATTAGTACTACTTTTACTTTCCTTTTGCTACTATTGCCATTTTTGTTTCCATATGGTTTTTCAGTTTTTAATAAGCTCTTCAAATCATTGAAAAGGAAGATAAAGTGAAAATAAAAACAAAATGAATGTTGATGGTTTCTGCTTGGCTGAAAATTTTTCAAGGGTTTGGTTACCAACTCATAAAAGGATCGAATTGGATCCAGAGGTAATACCACTTACCTGATCTTTCACACACTCCACTGTAGCCCTACGCAGGGGTGTGATGTTGTAGGCCATAGTCTGTGCATTTTGGCCAAGGACACACAACTGGAACTTGACACTCTCTCCTTTCTGTAGGCAATCCCCTTTGTTGGCCATCCCAACTATGCCAAATGGATAGACCTCACCTTTCATATCCCCTGTAGGGAGAAACAGATACAAAGTCTAAAAGCTAATATTTCACAACAGCCCTCTCTATTGATGGTCCTAATAAATTTATAAATAATTTGCTAAAAATATTATATTCACTAAGATTTTTAATACCTGAGAAATTCTACTTTAAAGCTTCAATAAAATCCTGAATGCTAAACACTACCATGAAAATAAAGGAAAACTTGTAGCTCATTGTCACTGTACTAGCTAATGAACAGCTTTAAACCAAGTTTATAGGGAAAATGAAAAACTCCAACACTATCACTTACCATATCTCATTACCTAATTTTAAAGCACTATGGATTGCTCACATGATCCATTGGGTTATCTTCTTTCCAAGTGCACAATATGAACGAGTCAAAAACATTTCTGATCCATACCCACCTGGGCATTAAACAAGCCAATCACAAGCAAAAACACAATGTAGACAAATTTTTTGGCATTCCACCTCCTTTCTTTGTTCTGATTGTGGTGCTCTCAAACCTAAGGCACTTTTCTCCTAGATGGCCCATCACACTTTTTCTTAATGTCAGATAGTAAATATTTTAATCTTACAGAATCCTGTCTGTCACAAGTACTCAATTTTGCTGTTGGCAGTGAGAAAGCAAAGACAGTATGTAAATGAGCAGCTGTGGTTGTGTTTCAAGAAAATTTTATTAATAAAAACAAGTCATCTTATTTGCTGAGCTTTTCCCTGGAATAAAAAGTTGGCTGAAAGGCAGGCTACAGATAAAAACCAGGCCAAAGGGTTCATTCAGCTATCTATCAGTTCACCTGGATACTGAATTCACTAAATCAACAAAAGTAGAAATGAGGGTAAAAATATCGAAATTGGGAATGCATTTAACCATTCTCCTGATGACTACAGAGGCAAGTGAAGATTTTCTTTTCAAACTGAGAGAAACTAAAAACTTTGAGGAAAAACTGCCAATAGAGCCAAGTCATACAGAAGTATTAGAGACAACTAGACCAAGTGACGGAGAAGGCAATGGCACCCTACTCCAGTACTCTTGCCTGGAGAATCCCATGGATGGAGGAGCTTGGTGGGCTGCAGTCCATGGGTTCATGAAGAGTTGGACATGACTGAGTGACTTCACTTTCACGCACTGGAGAAGGAAAGGCAACCCACTCCAGTGTTCTTGGCCTGAAGAATCCCAAGGATGGAGGAGCCTGGTGGGCCACCGTCTATGGGGTCGCACAGAGTCAGACACGACTAAAGCAACTCAGCAGCAGCAGCAGACTAAGTGATATTGGTACAAACTACCATTTATAAAACACTTACTATACTGATTCATACTTAATCTTTATAGAACCTTTTGAAGTTGAAGATATTATCTTCATTTTAAAAATGAAGAAACTGAGTAAGGAAAGATTTAATTTGTCTAAAGTTATACACCTAGCAAGTGGAAGAGCTTGTGTGCACATCTAGGTCTGTCCAGCACTGAAACCCCTGGTCTTATATTAGGTAAGTTGTCTTCCTAAAAGAGCTGTTCTCACCAAGTGGGGAAAATGTGATCTGTAGTCTCAGAAACTCTAGGCTTGGAGATTTCAGGAAAGTTTCCTCTTCTACAAAACCTTGCTTTTAGACTGTATCTAAAGCATTAAGTGTAAGGTGTAAGAAGACTAAGTTGAAGAATAAGTGGATTAGGGGTTGGGAATGCAAAAAAAAGTAAAAAGGGAAAATGAAGGAGAGGAAAAGGTATTTTGATGTTATCTCATGAGTTAAAGTTAGTTGCCCACACCCACATGGCCCTTTTAAGGGTTTGATAATCATCGTGGCATCATAGTTCAATGATGACTTGCTATAAAGTTAATTCATACTTGTAGATGTGCATATATGAG
Source organism: Neotragus moschatus (assembly GCA_006410615.1). Classification (NCBI taxonomy): domain Eukaryota; kingdom Metazoa; phylum Chordata; class Mammalia; order Artiodactyla; family Bovidae; genus Neotragus; species Neotragus moschatus. The sequence continues at coordinate 913,385 of SJYA01000592.1, forward strand.
GATACTGGTTTCACAGAAAAAAGAAATTCCTAAGAACTCATGTGATAAAAGAACAAGTTCATCAAGGCTAATTCCCTTCTCTCAAATGATCTGCTCTTTCCACTTTATGTTCTTCTATGATTCCCAGATGGCACAAGATTTATTCACTTTTTAAATCAAGCTATCATCTTTTATTGGCATTTCAAACCCTCTTATCAACCGCATCCTTATAGTAATTCTGCTATATTAATCATCCAGTATTCCCTACTGTGTTTCTGTTGCAAACCTGTTGGTCTTTCTGGTACTGTTTGGAGCAAGCCATTACAGTAGTTCTCAGGGAGTTGTCAAAGATTGGGAAAAAAAGGCAGAAAAATGGAAAATAGGGAGCCTTGACCTACAGACAAGCAGCAGGAACCTCAGGGTATCTTGTAAGTAACAGACATAGTAAAATTTTACAGGAAGCAAAAATGTTTCTAGAATTGAATAGTTACTAGGACGTTTTGTCAACACTGATGTAAATAACCAGTGAATAATAGAGGACAAACAAAATTGTATTAAACCCAGCCAACCGTCAATGTGATTATCAACCATTAAATGCATATTTTTCGTGTGAGATTTTGTTCTTAGTCTATTATAACTCAGTCAGTAGCTCACATATCAGTCATTTATTCACATAAATCCAGGATGATCTCACTTCCAAGAAATAAAAAAAATAAAAACCAAGCATGGGTAGGAAAATAAATCACTTCTCCTTAATTCAGTTTTTAAGGACAAATGCAACACCACATTTTAAAATCTTCGACATGCTCTTCTGAAGGTAAGGCAAATTTCAAAACATGATAAAGATGTTCTTACCTTCGTCCACAATCTCAATCATTCCTTGGTACTCATTCTGTGTTGGATCAACACTCCTCAAGGGGCGAATGACTTTACCAGAGTAGATGGTGGGATCAGCTTCCTCAGTAATGCCATTCACTACAAAACAAAAGCATGTATACCTCTTTCGCAATAATTATATTGAAATACTATTCCATAGGATTAAAAATCAAAAAGCAAAAATCATCAGGACAAATGTTAATAGAGGACTAGCTGGTTGTCTGCTAGTCTTAAAATACTTCTAAACTCTTATTAAAGATGTTCAAAGAATTAATAAGTATTCATATTTAAACATGTCTCACTGTTTCACCTTTTCCAGGTGACCAGATGTCACCTTTGTAGTGAGGTATTCCCTGGTCTCTAGAAGCAGTGGCAACACCAATACTTTATATACTTCTCCAACTTATTTTATCTTAATATCTTTCTGAACATACTACATATAATGTTTCACTCATCTTGTTTGCCAATTTGTCTTACTTCTTCATTGCTGTACCCCTTAGTATCTAAAACACAGCATACATCTAGGTATTTGTTAAAGTGAATGAACATTCTTAACTCCCATTTCTCTAGAAAAACATCAAGAGAAAGTGCTATTTTGGGAATTGTATTACATAAAACCCAAAAAGGAAGGTGCAAGAAATCAAAGATTCTAAACAGCAACAATTTTCTGAAGTTCCCATTATTTTTCACATTTGAACTCATTCTTATTTAAATAAGTCTTCCAGAGGAAAGCCTCCCTCCCTAATCCTGGAGATTATCTTAGGGTTATTTTTGAAAAAGAGATACTGAATTGACAATAAACTCAAAGCAAATGACCTAAATGATCTAGAAGAGTGGTTTTCAAACTTCAGTGTTCATCAAAATCACTTGAAGGATTTGTTAAAACAGGGTGCCCATCTCCAAAGTTTCAGTAGGGCTGGGGTCAAAGAACATGTATTTCTAACAAGTGGCTAGGTGATGATGCTGTTATCTAGGGATCACACCTGGAGATCAGTGACCTAGAACAATAGGGTTTTTGCTCCCTCTCCCACCTTACCCTTCACCCTTTTACCTAAATAGGCCTTTGACTTCAGCAGAAGTCACAGTTCATTACCTGAGTGTGTTTTGTTCACTTTTTCTGCACTGACTTTGTTGCCTTTTCCTTTGGACAAGCTGTACTCGACCATGTCCCCCAGTTCCAGGCTATCAACATCACCAGAGAACTCACTGCAGGGCAGGGGAAGGAAATGACATTTGAATAAATATTTACCACAAACATCAACGGGAGCAAGCAGCCTTTATTTCTTCTATTATAATATTCATGATGTGCTTACAAATTGGATATGGTTTTAAGCACTGACTCATATGATCTTCAAGAATATCCTATGAAAGGGTACCATTGTCCCCAGACTTAAGAAAATGAAACTGAGACGCTAGGAGGTTATTTTCATTCAATAAAAAGATAATAAAAGTTACATAGCTATTAAGTGGCAGAGTGTGGATTCAAACTGAAACTGTATGGTTCTAAGAGCCCACCCTATGGGCTATGGCTAACCACTATGCTGTAATACCAAATCAAATACACAATCCTCTTGACATCAACATATAAAACAGAATTCTTTTGCTGAAGTAGACGGGGTCCTATACAATGTTCAAAGAGGATATAGGTCTTCCTGTATCTTTCGACCACATGTTTTCTATATAGAGGTAGACAACTGTATATACTGCCAAAATTTTACCAATATGAAATCTTGAGATTAAAAACTACATAACCACCCAATATTAATATTTTTGACTCTAAAACCAAAGAATGGAAGCTCTGAGTTCCTAAAAGGCAATTCTTACCTGTAATGGAAAAAGATTTCCTTATCATGATTCGCTGTTTCAATAAATCCAAAATTATCCTTCAAAGTTGCCACATAACCCAAGAGCCTCTTGGAGTTCGAATTACGACCTAAAAGTCGCACACAAGTTGCAATCTGCTGTCCAGGCCTCTGTTTGTCACTAATACTAAATTCAACCTGTGAAAAATAAGGATGCTTACTATGACATTTCCACACTAAGTGGAAATGACAACTCCCCCAGACCTTGCTTTCCACTTAAATAGTCCGTATAAATAAAGAAGTTATTACTTCTATTTCTCATTCCATTTTTCACAGGGATCAAGTTGTTGCTCTCCAGTGTGTATTCCTTATAGATCTCACTTTCTCTAAAGAAGGTCAATGAGAAAACCAGACATTTCCAACCAAGTACAACAAAAATTAACCGCAATGTAAAAACCTTTGGTATGACTTTACTTTGATGTTTTAACTTTCTTACCAATATTTATTTTAAATAAGGTTAATTCTTTTGACATACCTAATGCTTAAACACTTAACTCCTCAAAAAGCTTTTAACAAAAGCTTGCTAGACCCTATTCTAATTGAATAAACTGCTTTTAAATAGGAAGATGTTCATATATTAAACTTGTAAGCACAAAAGAATTGTAGCACAACTTGATAAAATTTAAAGAAACCATTTTTTCAGGATTTAAGATTAAGATGATGACCTTTAACTCTCCCTCCCTCTCCTTCCTCTAGTAAGAACTATCTTGCCTTGTCTCCTATTTGAGGAGGAGTAGATCCTTCCACATCCTTGGCTTGAAAAGCAATAGTCAATTTCACCCCACAATCATCATAAGCAATAATGCCATCCTCAGCCTCCTAGAGAGATACAGACAGAAAACAATGAAAAGAATCAAGAACTGAAAAAACTGTGTCAGCACAATTACAGTTATTATAGAATCCTGAGCCAGAGAACTGGCAGAAATTTCTTATCTAGGGTTCTCTAAAATACATATTTTTCGTATGAATAAAAACAGGGTCATACCTTAACTCAAGGCCAACTCAATTTGCTATCATTTGGTCTTAAAGTCTTATCCTAATTTTAACGTTGAGAGGGAGAACTTACTGGCAGGTCTATGCCAGTTATCACAGCCAATCAGAAATCAAAGAAAAAGCCCTATCTTCCTGTTAAATTAATTAGTGCTATATTTATAAAGAAACCTTGAGACTTTCTCATCTGTACCTCTATTCCGTGAGGAATATCCTTTCCTCATTTATCTCCACCTATTAAAATGTCAGTGTCCTTAGTGAAATCGTCCCAGATGCTGTCAGTTTAAGAATTAATTTTTGACAAAGATCCCTTACTGACCTTTTCAGCAGCATTTAAAATTGTTTGAATTAACCTGTTTCTATATAATTCTTAATCTGTTACTTAAGAACAAAAATAATCTTATGGATAGCTTCATATTTAGATTTAGTGGGTTTTTTTTTTAAAAAATGGGGAGTTCCAATGTGTGAACTGAGTCCACCAAAATTTCAAAGTTTTAAATTTCTTGGATGACAAGCACTATCATTTCAGATGATAGTGGTTCTAAACTGGAAGTGATCAGGAGATATTTGGCAGATTTAGTGGTTCTAAACTGGGAGTGATTAGGAGACATTTGGCAGATTCTGGAGACATGTCTGGCTGTCACAGAGGGGGAGAAAAGATACTAGTGAGTAAAAGTCAGAGAGGGATGCTGCTAAACATCCCCAAACACAAAGAACAGCTACCCACCTCCTCCTTCCCAAAGAATTATCCAGCTCAAGATGTTAATATTGCTGAGATTAAAAACTTTGCTTTAGATTGATTCACTGTTCCTATTATAGAGAATTCTGAAAGACTAACACTCCATTACTATGTGAACAGTGGTTTCCTTTAAAGAGAAGAGACAAACTGCAAAAACTGCAAAAATCATTTTGATTAAAACTTACCTTTTCTTTGCCTTTATTTGGGCTAGTGGTTTTAGGATTAGAAAAAGTGGCCTCTTTTTCTACAGTGCCCAGAAAACGATGATCTGAATGGGAGTGGAACGAAACCGTGCCCTTGGGAAGTTTTTTAATCCTAATAGCATGATTTCTTTGGGCAGAGAGCATATCCTACAAATGATTTAAAAAAAAAAAAAAAAAAGTAACTTAAAACTGAAAATGGAAGGACCAAGAAAACCTCTCATACTTTTCTCAAAAACTACTCACAGGAACCACAGTAAACTCTACTTCATCTGCAATATGAAGCTGGTTCCCATCCAGAATTTCACTGAAGTGGAAGAACATACGAGCATCACGATCCACACACTTGATGAAACCAAAACCATCTCTCATGGCAGCAATTACACCCTGAAACCAAAATAATACTGGCTGTGAAGATTGTCAAGACGACACTCAAGTTTGGAAGTATCATCACATTAAATGTTAGGAATTAAATATCCAAATCTTGTGTCCACATTTTAAAATTTCCATTTAAATACAAATTCACTGATTTCAATAAAATAATCTCTAAGCAACTGAGACTCCCCAGATACTACTTCTTGGCCAAAACACAGTAGAAAAATTATTTCTGAAGTAAATGTATGCAGCATATTCCATTTAATTTTCAACTGTCAAAAATATTCTGTTTAATAAGATGAGGAAACTGAGGTTGAAAGAGGTTAAGCAATTTGCCCAAAGCACATAACTACTAAGTGGCAAATAATGTATTCCAAATAATGCCCAAGCTTTATGACACTGTAACTTCCAGAAATTAAAAATCTACAGAACAATACTTCAAATACCTCAAAAGTCAACTAAAGACAACTTTATAATCTCAATTTCAAAAATCTTTTGAGTTTAGGCACAGGACTTAAGATTTAGGTTTGAAAAATAAACTATGTAAAGTTCCATCCTCATGGTTTTTTTCCTTCATATTAAATTATCAGTTCTGTAAAGGCCTTATATCCAGAATAACTGGACATGACAGATACATGCATAGTTACTGAAACACAGTTACGATCAACACATCAATGACTTACATATTGCATATTTACGTATTACAGAGATGATTACTCTATAATCAGTTTTGAATATAGCCTAAGCTACATTTGAGATTTAATCCTCGCTAAATCTTGATGACAACCAAGCTATTCAACAATGTTCTCCATACTTAAAGCAAAACAAATCTAAGAAACTTATTTCTGAAAACACTGCAAATGTCAAACAAGGTCGGCTCTCCTAATGGTTAAAAAAGTCTCAAGAAACTTCAGTTTTCATTGAACATATCCAGTCCTACTGACAACACTGGGAAATATTACAGATAGCAGTCCCCAACTTTTTTGGCACCAGGGATCCATTTCATGGAAGACAACTCTTCCAAGGACCTAGAGGTGGCGGGCAGGGAGGGGGTTCAGGCTGTAATGTGAGCAATGGGGAGCAGAGGGCTTGCCTGCTGCTCACCTCCTCCTGTGCAGCCTGGTTCCTAACCGGCTGAGGACCAGTCCACCGCCCTGCTGTAGCTATTAACTCTAAACAGCACCAAATGTATATTACATGTGATAAAACTAATTCACGAAAGCTGAACTTTAAGAATATGTTTGGGCAACACTGGCATCATTTCCAGACATATATTCACTAATAAAAAATTGCAAGTCCTACTGTAAAAACAAAACCTACTTTGTGGAGTATTTTATGGAACAACCTGGAAAAATCTACTTTCTACAATGATAAACTTAAATCAACTCAGTCTTCATATTTAAGGGCCAGAGAAGCACTGACTCTCAAAAGACCTTAGAAATCATCCTCTCCAAATTTCCATTCTAAAACCTTCTCACATCTATTTCAAGGTAACTGGGAGAGTCAGGTGTCAAACCAAGATTGATTCAATGTCTGTATTCTTAATCACCTTAATAAGGTAACTATTCAATATTGTCATGCCTCAAAGAATTTTCAATACCATATTACAAACTTACATATAACATCATCCCACCTACCTTCCACACTGGATACGAATCTAACAATGTCTAACACTTACCATCTCTCTGGCTTCATTAGTGAACTGAAATGTATTTGATAGAACTTCTATGTTGGTTGCTCGTTCTAATTTGTCACGACGGTCTGTTGAAATATTAAACCTAACGTGGTCACCTTCCAACAGGGTCACCTTGGATTTTGTATCTTTGTCTCCAAAGGGAAGTTCCTTAGGAATCACAAAATCAACTTTGATGCGTCCTGGCAGTGGGTCATTCTGATGAGAAGGAAAAACTATTTTAGCTGGAGATTTCTCATCCTTCCTAGTTCTAAGTCAAACAAGAAGAACACACAGTAAACTCATGTTATTTATAATAGATAATTCCCTAAAGGAAAAAAAAAGGTGATGAAAACCTATGTTCAATTTGAAAGCTTTTGTGTTCTGTGGTCACATGACACAACCATGAACTCATGATACTGCAGTTAAGATCCTGCACTCTGATACTGAGAGATTTTATTTAAGGAAAAAAAAAAAAAATCCAATCTCTTATGTTTTACATTTTCTTAACAATGATACCACTGGTCTCATCTCTTCACTCCCCCCAGACCCCATACATACAAAAAAGCCCAACTGGGGCCCAAGCACACACACACACAAACTGTTTTCCCTCCCATCTAACCAGCAATTTTGGGGGGTCCCTGTCTCCATATCACCCAGCTAAAACAAACAAACAAACAACATATTCATGAATGTACCAATGGTTTCCAATTTAGTTTAATTCTAAACATTAAATACTTAAAATTACATTAATTGAATATAATAAAACTTCTGTATACCACACCATATTACTCTGTTTCTGATGAGGCAAAAGATGACTCTCTTGAAAAAAGACTATTTACCTGGTTTTTACTGGGTACTTTGGGGATAACTTTGGTTACAGTTCCTTCAAAATGTTCAATGCTGATATCTTCAAAAATGACTGTTCCTTGAGGCAATAGTCTGACATCTGTTGCAACTTCTTTACCCTAAACCAGAAGGGAGCATGGGGGGTACACATGTCATTTCAAGTGTTTCATAAATTTTAACTACTTACTTTAAAAGAAGGTCAAAGATCAAGTTATTTAACTAACTTACATTTCGGTCCTTGATTGTGAATTCCACGTCATCTCCAGGCTGTAAGGATTCTAAGTCACCTTTAAATTCACTATAGTGAAAGAATATCTCCTTTACAATATCGCCTCTTTCAATAAAGCCAAACGCCTCCTAGAGGCAAACAAATATGAAAAAAAAAAACCAGCTGGAATATTATGTACTATTCAGCATATATATTTATGATTACAATTTACAATTAAGAAGCCTTTTAAGTGGCAACATTATTATTTGGTAAAGTCCAATATTAATACCAATGAAATGGCCATTTTAAAGAATTAGTAACCAGATTGCTTTTAAAGTTAATATTTTTTAAAGGAAAGACAAAGAGGAAAACCAAAAGACTTGGGTTTGAAAGACTTAACACAGCCAAAGAAAAAAACTCAAGTTTGTCAAATTTGAGAACACTTACTTTCATGGCACAAACTACTCCCTGATAGCGAGCTTGTTTCTTTTTCAACAGCATAATATTACGAGCACTTACAGCACCAGTACTGGAAAAAAAGATCAGGTGGGGATGGTGGGGAACAAAGAGGGGTGGAAAATGCATTGATCTGGTTAGATATGATGACTAGAGAAACAATAGTTTCCTAAGCCCTCAAGACTTCTGCATCATCGCTAATGTAAGATTTCCTAATACATAATCCTTTTCATATAGCTTCACATGGAAAGGACTTTTGCCCAAACTTCCTAGCTTTTGAAACTGGGCACATATATATGTAACTGTTTTCCTTTTGGGCTGTTGAAAATAAGTCCACAAACTGGATGCCATCAGATGGGGAATGCTAAGGTTTCAGAAAGGCCATTACTTGAACAAACATTGAGTAGGAATTATGTACTGCAAACATACATATGGGGAAACAGATAAATAAGAGATGGTCCTATTTGCAATAAATACTGAATTTAGTAGCTATTTCATCAACTATACAGCAAAGAAACCTTGAGTAAATGCAGTGATTATAGGAGATATTTGCTAAGCTTTAAAAAGTGACATTCACCTCCACTGAAAAGAGAGACGTCATATGTTGCTAAACTGTCCCCATCTTTGAGCAGCAGTATGTAAATCTGACAGTGACCCCACTGACTGTAGCCCACTAGGCTCCTCTGTCCGTGGAATTCTCCAAGCAAGAATATTGGAATGGGTAACCATTCTCTTCTCCAGGAGATCTTCCCAAACCAGGGATCGAACTCAGGTCTCTTGCATTACAGGCAGATTCTTCACCATGTAAGCTACCAGGAATCCCTTAAAGATGGCACAAATTGTCTAAGAAGAGTATTTGCTGGTGTTTTTTTTAAGATCTTCAGACCAAGCTATTGGTCTATTACTTCCCTTAACTCTTCATGGACAAAGTGTAGCCCAATTGTCCTTTTTATTTCAGAACCTTGACAGACTAACAGAAGATGCTGGAAAAATCCTATGTGCTTTTGCAACTCACTACAGTGAAAAGGCCTTATTTAGAGCCAGATTTGGGATTGAGATGTCAATTTAAAAGCTGTGTGCCTTTAGGCAAGTTACTTTATGAGAACATATCTCACTTTACACATGAAGACTTATCAGGTAAGGCTGTTCTGAGAATTAACAACTGTACATAAATATTTAGTACAAGAGCTTAGCACATTCAAGACTTCATTAAGATTAAATAAAGCCCTTTCATTGGCTTCCCATCCACCTCAAGCCCTATTCCCTGGTTTCCTACTTAAGATTAATTTGAGGCCTCAGACTAGAACTACTAATATCTATACCTGTAACTCAATCCGATTTCTTCTAGTCTTACAAGAGGTAAAGCTCAAGGCTAATAATTCTGCACACACTACTGGAACTTTATTCTGTACTGCCACTGAAAGTCCATTCCCAGCACTTTCTCCTATTTTTAAATTCCCTTTGTGCCTGTATCTATCTTTTTCAGTCTAAAGTAAAAATAACCATCACTGGGCTTTCTTAACTACACTTTCCTTAACTGCTTATGCCAAGGAATTCAACAGCTCTATCTCCTGCCTGTCACTAGCTTGTTCAGATCTATACATACAACTACGTATTTAATGTTTTCGCCCACAGACACCTCAAATTCAAAATGCCAAAATAAGCATAATTCTTCTCCCACCCTTTATCTGTCTGCTGTACCTCCTAAGTCCACTTACTGCTATCATTAGCTGTCTAGTAGCCTAAGCAAGAAAAATGGCATTTGGAACTCCTCTTCCCTTAGATCTAATATACTCCTCTATCAAGTTACTAAACTTGGTCATTTTTTTTTCTCTTATGTGATTTGAGTTCTATACCCTACCACCCACTGGCCTATCCATATTAGACCCTTATCTTTCATATTAACTCTCACATCTCTGCCTCTTGTCTACAGCAACCCTACTCTCCAAAAGCCTACCACCCCCCACCACTTCCAATAATTGAAACCATACTTCCCCAATTAAAATCCTTCAAAGATTCCTGTTACTAATGAATAAAGTTCAAACTTCATCTTTCTATGATCCAGTTAATTCAATCAACTCAAACTCTTGGCCATTTTACCCAAACGCTACTTCCTCTACCCAGAATGTTTTTCTCATTTCCTTAGTGACTCATCTCAAAGTGTGCCTCAAGCACTGCTGTTTGGCAAAACTTTCACTGATCTCCAGTAGAGATCCTTCAAAGTTCTGATCATGTTTTAATTATCCTCCTATTTCTGACACCCTGCATAGTGCTTATCACAGAACTAATGTTCAGATGTTTAGCTGATAAATAACAATTTAAAAGATCATGAAAATTATCCAGATTTACAAGTAAGGTTTTTGACTCACTTCAAACTTCTTACTGCAAAAAGAAAAAAATCCAGTTAAATGGGAGAAAAGAACTTACTGTTTATTGTTATCAATTACAAAGTTTATTTTATCTCCAGTTTCCAGCTGAACATTCCCTTCAACATCTTCAGGGGTGTAAGTCAGATAAAACACTTCCTGTGAATTAACAAGTTGTTATTACTATATTGCAGGATGCATGTTCACTGTATAATGTGATTTACTTTGTTAAATACTTCTTAAACTGGCATTTAAAACTGAATCTCTTAAAATTAGATGACTTTTTGACAAGTACATTAACTTATTCATATAAACACACTTTCCCTCCAAGGTGCTGATGACTTCTGCGAGTCCACAGCTGAGCAGCAATCCAACTTCAAAAAGCTTAAACACGTGGAAGCATTTGCCCAGAGGCTGTCGTTACATTTCAAAAAAACAATTTTTATATAAGGCATTCCAAACAAAAAAGCTGGAGTTAGTGCTTAAAAGGAACCAGAAAAAAGATCCCTTCCCACAACCCCCCCAAAAAGTAAGTAAAAGAAGCGTTTTACCTTAATGTTCTAACTAAGGTCACACTTGGGCAAGCTAAGACACTTGGAAGTCCTATGGATTTTTTTTTCTTTTTAAATTTTTTGATTATGCTGCACTCAAAGCCTCTTTGAAACCAAATTTAAAACTGATTTTTAATCAACTGCAGCTTACGTTTTCTATTTTGAATTTTAAAGTACGCTTATAGATCACATGGTGGATCAGGCAAAGGTTTAAGAAAAATACACAAGTTTACCCCATTACGTTCGTAGCATACACTCCCTGTTGGACTCTGACCCGGGGCAGCTGGAGATTTACTCTCTAAGTTGTGAGGAACAGCGCACACAACCTACCAGTCAAAAAAAAAAAAATTTCCATTGCTAATCATTTCAGGAGTAGCACTGTGCAATATAAACTGAATTTTAATATCCTCTATACTATACATAGGGATGCATTTTAATATGATCCACAGAGGATGTCATGCTGCCAAGTTTCAAACTTACAGTACATCAACTGACTGTAAGTATATACTTAGGGTTATACGTAAAAACCCAAATGACTCTTGACCAAATTTTTATTTCAGGTCAAGAAATGCCAGTGCTTCTGATATAATTTTAAAATAGTAACTTTTATATACTATATCTCTCTTGCGTGCAAACTGAGGAGATGGGGTGAATCTTCCTTTTCTAATGTGAAAGATAAGCAAATTCAGGGCCCTAAGAAAATATAAACATCAAAGTCACTAACTTGTCCATTAATTCGTTCTTCAGGGAGGATTTCTTGTTTTATCTTCACCAGTTTAACAGCAATGGGCTTCCCAGTCCGCCGATCAGATGATACTTCAAATTCAACATCATCTAAAATAAAGAGTGTTATATTTGTTGAACTAATTTTCGTAAAATGGTATCTCACTTTAAAGTTAAACCTAATGTTGCATTTGAGTTTTTTTTCTAAGTGTAGTCTCTGGGCCAATGGAAGCAGCAGCAGCTGCACCTGAAGCATAGCAGACAGGTAAATTCTCAGGGCCCACTCCAGACTTACTCAAATACAGACTCTGGGCATCAGGTACAGCTATCTATGTTTTAACAAGACTTGTAGGTAACTGTGATACACACTAGTGTTTCAGAACCACTGCTTTAGACTAAGTTAGTCATATCTCAGTTTTCATGGCACTTATACATACTACAAATGGTGCAAAGTAATGATGATGTGATTTGGCAAGCTTCCTCTCCCCCCTCTACCAAAATCCCTCTATACCCTTAGTTACTTCATCTATAAAATGAGGATTAACCAATATAACACTCTTGTACAATATTTGGAATGCCAAATATTCACATTAACACATTATTGTCCAGAGACATATCAATACATTTTTAGAGAAAGATAATCAACATCACTGGTTCAAAGTCGTTAGATCTTAAAATTTATCACAGGTTCATCACACAAGTGACGACTGTTCTTATCATTCATTTTGCTCTCTTTTTATGCCAATCCTGTGTATATTATAAATGCAAGTTTATCCCTGTAAAAAATTTTAAAATGACATTGCAAAATTTTGAGTGAAGAATTTTTTTTGGTGAATTTTACACAGATTCTTTCTCTCACTATCTGAGAGACATATATACTATTGGCTCAAAAGATGACAGTTCTTCAAAATACAGTTCAGATGATGTGACTATTAGACCAACAAAAACACAAAAATCCTTAGTGACCAATTCTGATACAGAAAGTGAAAATGAAACTCATGGTGCTGGAGAAGGCTTTACAGATGTGTCAGGTGTTAACTACTGAACATAATAACCCACTAAGTGTTAGTGAAATGACAGAATTAATTTCTGGCCAGTCAAGAAAAAAATATCAGACACTGGTTTCTGCAAAAATCCCTTGGTCAGTAATGAGTTAACTATTGCTCTTTTTTCTCAAAGATTTTAAAACACAGAGACCCTGTAACTTCAGTCCTTTAATAAGTCACACTTCTTCTGCACATGAAAGTAATTTCTATGGTGTCAGCCAAAATGAATTTCCATATAGTTCAATGGTGACATTGTAAGAGGTTTTTTTTTTTTTTTCCAGCTACTACCCAAACTAGGACCTGGCAAAACAATTAAAACATTATAAAAGTTTAGTATTTTACTGGCTTAAAACCTAATAGCCAAACAATCATTATTATGGGGAGTAACAAATCTACCGAGTATTTACTTAAAAAATATTCAAAGGTATCTTTTACTCAATTACTCTTTCATCCCGCAAAAAGATCACCACCACAAGCGAAATCAGGATTCTGCTGATTCATATAGACAAACTTCAGTAATTGGTACAATGGAAAGGCCAAAACCATAGCACTGTCAGGAATAAGTTGATATGCAAAAAAAATTTGGGATCAGTTTTATAAAAAGGAGAACCGACAAATTACCTCCTACTTTTAAGTCCTGCAGGTTGCCATTATACTGTGAACAGTGGAAGAAAAGTCTAGCTTGACGTTCTGAACACTGAATAAATCCATAAGAGGTTAGCAGTTTTTCAATAACCCCAGTTTCACGCAGTGCTGCTGAAGTACCATTGGGGTACCCATTATGTCCATTGTTGTGGAGAAGGTTTGGATCAAAGCTCATCTGTTTTAAAAAGAGAAAGAACTCAATACATACAGATCTGTACATTCTCTCTGTAGCATACTATGTGCGATTAACAAATCACCAAACTTTTAATATGAAAAGGCAAAGAAAATAAAGGTAATACAAGTAAAGGGAAGATTATGTGTTTTTATTACTGAAATGTTAATTTAGCCAATAAAACATTTCAGAGGAAGTAATTCAAATTATTTTGGGGAATCGTCCCAATTTATGGTAGGATTTTCACTTCCCACAAATCAAATTTCTGGAGTTTAAATATTAAGACAAAACAACCACATAAGTAAAATCTGCCTTTAATTAAATTACTAAAACAACAACATCAGGACAAAGGTAACTAATATTCAAGAGATGGAAAACCAAACTACCAAGACATATCATTAAGGAATTTATTAATACTTATATAGAAACCTTGATGCTATTCGGTAAGCCATGCATCTTGAAGGCAATTACTTAAGTTAGTGAAAAGAATAAAATACTTATTTCAAACTAGAAAATGCATGCATGCTCAGGTCTTTTAATGGAAGACGACTGAAAACAGTGAGTCAGACAAGAGTTTTCTAAGAACTTCAAGACAACAAAAGCTCTTCAATCCTAAAAACAGTCAACCACTTCATACGCACAATTAAAAGAAATCTTTTCATTTGTTTCAGACACCTTTGAAATCTCCAAATACTGTCATTTGTTTCTATGATTAGATAAAGCAAAGTGAAACACTCTTATAGTGAAAGAGGGGCTATTTAAATGCAACGTACTGGGACCTATTTAATCATCAGATACTGTCTCTCACAGTGGGTATTTCATTTTATTTAAGTGAACCATGACAAAGGACAAAATCCCTAGGGAAGGTTAGGTCTATCACTGATCTACTATAACAACATACCCACATCTTTACAACTAGTTTTAGACCTTTTCATTGAAAATCTGACTCATAAGCATTTTCACTTGTTTGATGTTGGGCATTAATAATATTTTTCATTAGGAAAAAAAGACCACTGAAATTATAGAAAGATAAACTCAAGTTTCAAATAGTTAAACACTGTGTGGGGATAGCCAAATCATGCAAAACAAAGCCATCACATCGATAGGTGGTTAGTTCCGGTTCTTTCATGGTAGACACTGTTTTGTGCTGGATGTGTGTTAACTCATTTAATTTTTACAAAAGCCCAGGAGAATGTAATCCTGTCCCTATTTTACTAATGATGAAATAGACACTGAGATTAAATGACTTGCAAAAGTCAAAGACAGAGGATTCAAAACTATATGCACAATACAGACTCTAGGGCATGCCAAACTGAAGTTACCCAGTGATCTGGTTAAAATACAAAATCTGATTCACTGGCAGGGGTTTGAGATTATCTAACAAATTCCCAAGGGGATACCAATGCGTTTGCTTCCTGGACACCCTCTGAGTAGCAAGCCCTAAACTACTAAACTTACCTTTCAAGATTCAAGGTGAAGGAAATGCTTAGGGAAGTTAGAAAGTGAGTTTGCAGGGTATTTCAATCAAACTGAGTGACGCTTCTTAGTCATGCTCTTAACACAAAGAAAAAAGCTAGGATGACTGCTTCCCTGACTTACAGATCTCTGATACGTGGGGGTCCTCTTTTGTTTTTTAGTCCCAGATGAGGTAGAAGATGAAGATAAAGGTAAAGAAAGTGAAGGAGGGGCTGCAGGAGGGGGATGAGGATCAGATGACACAGTAAAAACGTTCTCCATCTCAACAGCTGTGATAACATAACACAATGTTTGTAACTATCATCAATAACAATTTAACACACATTTGACAGTCAACCTGTGTATCTTTACCTTTACCATTAGGTTACTTTAGCAAAATAGAAATCATTTAACCAGATTTCTATCAACAAAATAAATTATAGCATTAACATTAAAAGGTCAAACTGAAATACATTTTTTAAAAGCACTTACTTAATCCCTAATCCACAACATTTACAATTTTTAAGACGCTGTAAGGACTCTGGCAGTTGCTTCACTGAGACAATTGAGCCCAAAGTCTTTAAAATGTCTCACAGCTTCACACAGAATCCAATATTCTCAATCACTTGTCTCCCTAAAGGTTATACACAGTATAATTCAATGGTGTGTAGGAAGAATCTTAACTAGAATATATTTTGTCCAGAGATAACAATTAGCTTTTTAAATGGTTATTATGTACTTATAGAAAAGGCTTTGCTGAATTGCTTTGTCAGATCATATCACAGGTCAAATATAAAGTATTCTGAAGTATTCTGAGGTTGAGTGGAGACCCTCACAAGAGACTGACAGTGAAGCCCTCATTTATTTACTTTCAATTAAATTTACATTTCTCCAACTAAGTGCACATACAGATTTAGTTATTTAGTTTAATTAAACTGCCCTCACAGATAGAAAAAGTGTTGAGAAAGATTCCTAGAGAAGAATCTTAGATAGAAGATAATGCTAATAAAGCAAGCAAAGGCAGAGTACTGGGAGCCAATGCTTCTAATCTGAGCATCAGTTCTTGTACTTCCACATTATGAAATAAATCACCATTAATGAGATCTGACAAGTCTCACAAAAAACTAAGATCAAGACTGTGATACTTATGCCAGCTATAGTAGTGATAAAACACAAAATCCATACTGTGCTTTAGATATTAATTCATGATAGTATTATGTTTTTAAATTAAACACTTACAAACTAAGCATCCAGATATGTATTTTGAGTGAGGCTTGAAAGTTTCTGTTAACAGGTAAACTACTTTTATAATACTGCTTATTTTATCTTTGTCTTATTTGTACCACTGCTTTGTAATGCAAGTATAATCACACAATTTATAAAAATATACACATGTACATTTTCAAATTAATTTGAAAACCACTATTTCACCATCACTGACTTAGATCATGACTTTCAATCTCTGCTTTCTTCATGTTTAGACTATAGTTCTAACCATTCAAGTAAGAACGCAATGATATGATCTGTAATACATAGGCCAGCAAGCTGCAAAAACCACACCTCCAGTCTTAGTAGTCTAGCTAAACGTAGGAGGTAGTAACTCATTTTTCTCACCCTAAGGGAAAGTGAACCATAATCAGAAAGGATTACAGCTGTCATTTCCTTCTAAGACTAAACTGTTTCCCAGGGAAGGTACTGGAATTTAGGCTGTATTGCTCGAGTCTCATCGCACTTTTATATGTATACATCAAAACAGAATTGAAATAGAACCTCTCTTTTCTCCTAGTATCTTAAGTTTTTTTCTCAACCCTTTATCCGATTTGAGAACTACTTTTTAAAAATGGAAAACCATGTACTATTCAAGCAACTTTAGATAAGACAGTACATTAACCCTTAATAAAATTCCTTGTACTTAAATTCTTTTTTAAACAAGCACCAACAAAACTTTAAAGAAAACACCATTAGACAAAATGGTAGGTCATTTAAAAAAGAAAAAACATATAAAACCAAACAATTACATAAAAGAAAGAAATTCAATGGAAAAAGCAGGTAGTTCAGCAACAGATGCTTGTTTATAAAAAATTAAAAACAAACAAACAAAGGAGGTGGTGGCGGGAGGAATGAACTAGTATATAAATGTTATTTGGCTTTTAAAAAAAATAGGTAGAAAAATCCATAGTTGTTCAACTCAGCACACAAAAAGTATATTTCAGATGAACTGTGTTAAATGTCTTAACAAATATTAAATGAAAATGCGTGTATTGATAAAGATTTTGGAAAGAGGACTTTCTAGATTTAAAGTCAAAAGAAAAACGTGCAAGGGAAAGGATCTATATTCGATTATGTAAAAAGTATATAAACTTTTATACTCAAACCTAAAGAGAACAAAAGGTACGCTTACATGGAAATACATAAGTGTACCATTAAAGAACTTAAGCAAATCAGTTAAGAATTAAACTACTAGAATATAAGCTTCATGAGAACAGGGACTTTTTGTTCAAAGCTAATTAGTAATTACTAAATTACTAATTACTAAATTAATTACTTTTTGTCCAGTGCTGTAGTGTTTAGCACATAGGAAGAACTCATTTGCTGAACTGTGGAAGACAAATAAATTAGTCTTAGATTACTCATTAAAGACAAAATATATAAGCTTCAATTGTGGCAAGCAAATATTCAGATAAAGCAAATTATTCATTTATCAAACTACCAAAGAAAAGATTTAAAAACATTGAGAAAGTAGGTTAAGAACACACTAATATTTTTTTATGGTGATAAACTGGTGCAATCTTTCTGAAATTTAACCACATGTACCAAAATATGGGGGTGTTTTCCTTAATAATTCTACTGCAGGAAACTTATCCTGAGGAAATGTTAAATGTAGACAAGGCTTTATGCACAAATGTGTTCACTAAAATGTTTTAATAACAAATTTCTAGAAATAATCTAAAGTTTAACAATGGGTCAATAAGTTACAGTAATTTATATAACGGCAAAAAATATTTATATGATTTCAACTGGTATTTTAAAAAGGAAAAGACCATGAAAATCTACTTTAATACTCACAGACAAGAAAATACTTAGAGGGTGTTTTAAGGGCACAGAGGTAAAATTGGTAAATGGGAACAGAATCCAGTACTCCCTTCTCACCCCACAACTCCCATTCCTAACCACTGCTTTAGGCACTAAACCAAGATGAGTGCCTACAATGCCAAAGTGCTGGTCTAGGTTCTATTTGTATAGTAGTGAACCCAACAAACATAGCCAAGACCAAGTTTAGACTTTTTCTTCTTGCAACATTTCTTGAGTTGTTTCTGTTTTTCCTAACCTAGTTTGCTTGGCTCTCATTAGTTTAGAAAACGTAGTCCTTTCCCAAGGGGGAAAGGAATCAGATGAACTGGACACTGCAATTGACACATTTACCCTATCGATATTATGTATAAAATAGATAACTAATGAGAACCTACTGGCACAGAAAACTCTACTCAATGTTCTGTGGTGACCTAAATGGTAAGGAAATCCAAAAGAGGGGATATTTCTAAATATATTCACTTCGCAATATAACAAATCTAAACACTGTAAAGCAATTATACTCCAATAACAATTAAAAAACAAAAATAAACCAAGGTCACCTAATAATAAGGACAATAATAACGTCCTTGCTGCCACTTTTTCTCTGTAAGTCTTCTCCCCTGCTCCTATTGTAGGAGCACTCCTTACCACTTCCAGTTTGCCACTGCCTGACTGAAATCAGCAAATGTTCAAATAAAACTCTTACCAAAAACCCCCCAATCTATTTCACTGTGCAACAGTTTTAGAAAATGACTGTTTTCTTAATCTAAACATACTTTCCCTTAACTTCCTCTGCTCCTTTCAGTTTTCTGAACGCAATAGTTTTTCAGACTAACTGTTGTGTTCTGGATATGTTCTAAATAATTATCCACTGAGGTACATGCCACTACTTCTCTTATTGTATTGTGACCAATAATACAAGACAGACAGCGCTGAGTGATTATGTTTCTTGATTCTGCAGACTAAAACGTTTCAATAACTTCATATAACTAGGAAAAAAAAAATCCTCTACATTACTTCTTAATAAATCAGTAAAATCAGGTTTTCTCCTCCTCCTGTTTCTTATAACTGATCAATTATTACTAAAGAAAAAACCTAATAGGATTAGTTACTTCATACAAAAAGCCTGGAATGATGCTTACACATAAATATACACGTAACTACTTATTACTAAGTCTTGAACTGGAAGGAGGATAGAGTCTGGCAGCACATATGTGGAGACCTCTTTGAAAATCAGTCCATTATTCAAAGTCTTTTAAAGTTTATTATGCAACCTATATTTCTGCATACTGATCACTATGCTATCATGAGATACTCTGTCAATTCTTATTGAAAATTTTTTATTTTGTGCTCCTGGACTTTTGATATGGACGAAGAGCAAGCTTGAAAGTTTGCACACCTGACTTTGAAAATCAATCAAGACACGTAAAGTTCCTGGTCATGGGTCTCCATTAACTACTAGCACACTCCAGCAAGTTACCCTGTCACCTTACTCACTGGGGGCTTTAGTTTTCTTTTAACATTTCTAGCTTTGCTTTCCTTCTGTCATCTTAAACTGTCTTGATCAAAATACTCACCAAAACAACCCATGTCTATCTTTACATGTCAATCAAACTTCTTATAAACCTTATTCTTTCTTGGCACTTTTTAGGGTCAATCCCACTATTCAATATTTATTCATTCCTAATTATGTACTACTTCAAACTGTCTTTAATAACAACAACAACAACAACAACAACAAAACATCTCTTAAACGTGGTTCGCATATGTAGAGAATAACCTTATGGTTACCAATGGAGTAGGGAAGGTGGGGTAAACTGGGAGATGGGGACTGACATAGATACACTACTATTTATTGAATATAAAATAGATAACTAATGAGAACCTATTGTTTAGCACAGGGAACTCTACTCAATGCTCTGTGGTGATTTAAATGGGGAGGGAATTTGTAACAAAGAGTGGATATATGTATACGTATGCCTGATTCACTTTGCTGTACAGCAAGAAACTAACATTGTAAACCAACTATACTCCAATAAAAATTAAATTACAAAATCTGTGATCTATTGCATTACCAAATCTGTTTCGTTAGCTGCACTCCTTTTAATTGGAATTCACAACTGTATAATGAGAACATGTTTTAATGTCAATATCCCCACTCATTTATCTGTTTGTAAATATTTACTGTATTAGTATTTAGCCTATGTATCATAAACTAAACTGCTTACTAGAGTAAAAAGAATACAAAGATTAGGTTAAACAAAAAGCACTTCTACTTTAAATCCATTTCTACAATTCATGTCAAGGCAATCAAAGCTCTAGCATCTTGTCTTTTACCCTTCTAAATAGAAATAAAAGCTGCGCAATTTCAATCTCCATTATTTTATCTAACTCAGCACAATTAGTAGCAGTCTAAAATTTTTTTAAAAAGTCAGACAAGGAGGGAGGAAGAAACAAACAGAAAAAGCAAGTGGTAAAATAGCTTTAAAACTAAGTAACTAAATGTCTGTTTATGGATAATTTAAATAAATTGGTATTACTGGTAGTTCTAAATTAAGAAATAATGCTGGTTCGTAGTAAGGTGATTACCACAATTAGGCTTTCAACCTTTAAATAAATTGTCGATACGGGTCCAGGTGCTTTTTGAACAAGTAATGAAGCTTTGGTAAGACAACAATCTAAGAATGATCTGTTTTCATTCCCCATCTTATTTGATCAACGCATGCATGCTGTCACTCAGTCGTGTTCGACTCTTTGTGACAGAAGGACTGTATCCCACCAAGCTCCTCCATCCGTGGGATTTCCCAGGCAAGAATACTGGGATGGGTAGCCATTTTCTCCTGCAGGTGATCTTCCAGACCCGGAGATCAAACCCTCGCCTCCTGCACTGCTGGCAGCTTGTCTGCCGCTTAGCTGCCAGAGAAGCGTGCATTTTACCCAAGGATTACTACACTAAGTGCTCCCCGGAATTATCTTCCTTGGTCTGCCTTCCTGGCTACCTCTATTTCTTTAAACATTCTTCTCTTTGGCATTTCTTCCTGAATTAACTATAAAGTGATGACTCCTTTCTGAATTCCAAGTCTCTATTTCTGATTTCAGAAAATCTAGAAACTAAAGATTTAAAAGGAACAACTGCCCTTCACAATCCTACCTCCCCCAAACAACCACTGTTGAGTATTTCATACAACAATATTTTCTCAACTTTAGATTACTATCTCACAAACAAAATAGATTTCCCCAAGTCCGCACTTGAACTTCTCTATTTCTATGAACAAAGGTTTCTAATTTGGACAACTGGGTAAACTAAATTTAAACATGCAGTGTCTACCTTTTTCTCAGCCTTTACCCTAGCTTTTATCTTCCCTCCACGCTGTCCACTTTTTGTAACACATCTTCCCATTGTCAACCTACCCCTTAAAAGCAGTACCGTTTGTCTTTTAAAGATACACTTGTGAATATATAACTTTAAAATCTGAATTAATAAACTATTTCAGGTTTGAACTACAAAATCCACTAAGTCCTTGCTTATAAACAGCTATCTTTCCTGAAGAATAAAGTCAAATATAGTGGGCCCTTTAGAACTGTCCAGCAAGCATCCCTTTCCAGCTACTCTTTCTGCCCCATAAAACTGTATTCTCTACTCTGTTCATAACAGACTACTCAATATACATCATGGGCTTTCAGATCTCCCCAGATAGGTTCATTCAGTTATCTCTATATCTCCACCAAAGACCCTTCTCTCTCTTAACAAAGTACCACTCACCTTCAAACATCCCTTTTCCTGCATATTTTCTTTACTCAAGCTTACCTCAAACAAGACTGCAAAGGGCTTTCCTTTCTGAAGCCCTAATTTCGAAACAGTACCAATGGAGTTCTCTTTCTATGAGACCAAAAAATTAAGAGATCTGCATATATGAATAAATATCATCTTGGGTGAAAAAAATCCCAGTTCTGGCCATAAATATTGTCCTCATCTAAGAAAAGACAATTAAGTTAAATAAACTAAACTAGTGTTGATATTTTCAGACGAAGAGCTGAAAAATATAAACTGTTTTCAGAATACTTTAGAAGCGAGTAGATTAAGATTTTATACTTAACCAATTAGGAAATCCAGAATTATAAACTAACTCCTGCCAATAGGAAACAATAAACCTACCTCGCAGTGATAATCAAATATTGCACTTTCAGTAGTATTTGCTGATTCTTCTTTTTCAGCAGACGTTTCAAAGAATGAAAGTTGCTAGTATTAAAAAAAAAAAAAAAAAAAAAAAAAGAGCGAGAGAAAACGATCTACCAAGCTAATAAAGAATACAACTGCTGCTGCACCGGGCAATCTCACAGCACAGCACTGAAGAAAACAAAGACTACTAGCAGCGTTGGGAAGTGCTCTTTCAAAGCTGTTGAGTAGGCACAAACTTCTTGTTTCAGATCAAGTGTTGTGTCTTCAACTTAAGTGTACTCTTCTTTGGTCTTGTTGGTTGTTTCGAGGTTTGTTCCTTGCCTGATCTGAACTTGAAGCAGCAGTTTCAGGTGGTAAAGTCTGTTCTGTTACACTTCATACTAGAGATAAGAAATTAAGACATTAAGTAAATAATCAGGAATAGAAGGTACGTAGAGGGAAAAGCGCATCTCATTAACTCAGAATCAAGCAATGCAGAAAACTTGGAAGCATACAGATTCATCACTTAAGCAATCTCTCAAGTGTTAATGGATACATTTTGTGGTATTGTACAAACTGTGAAATTATTTCGCATTCCTTATTGATATGCCCTCCCCACAAATTCAGTTATATAATGTTCTACTTAATGTAGTGTTTTATAACTACCTAGCACTGTGTTATGAACTGTGGAAAATACGAATTTCCTGCCATCAGAGAATTTATACCTTTACTGAAAAAGAGTTACACATGAGAAAAAAATTAGATTATAGGGCAAAATGTCCAAAATTAATTTGCTCAACTAATATATGGATATCTACTACTGACATACTATTTGAGAAATACTACCTATGGTTTATTCATCACAATCTGGGCATTAAAGCTACATGGTCAGAGGCTTTTAAAGAGGTGGCATTATTTCAGCTTAATTAGGAGAAACAGGCAGATTTTTAAGAAAAAGAAAATAGTTGAGTATCCTAGGTGTAAACTATAACATAAACCAACCCAGAATATTCAATTAAATCATAAGTCCCTTGAGAGCAGAGACCATGTATTTGATTTTCTATACCTGACATCAAGGGAGCTTTATTTGTGAATGACTGTTACAACAAGTGTGGTTTGTTGTTTCAGAGGAATCAATAGACTAGCCTGGCTAGAACAGAGTGCTGGGTTAAAGTGAAATGAGATATATGGTGTGACAGATGTATCAGAGCCAGATTATGAAGCATTTCAACTTGATATATAATAAAGAAACAGAGGGCGTTAGTTCTTGATGAAACAGTATGAAGTCCTGAAGTCCTATGAGATGACTTCATGAAGGCAACAGACATCTCATTTGAGTTGTTGCCATAAGCAGGTAAGAAATGTCTTGAGGAGAGAAACAATTGAGAAGAAAACAAAAGAGAAATATCTCTTTCACCACAAAATTGTGCTTTTATTAGCTGTACAAAAATGATTATTTTGCAGTGCCTCAAATGTTAGCTAAAATGGCGCTGTTATCCACAATGGCATGTGGGGAGAAGTAAAGGAGGATTTGGTTTTAGATATGCGGAGAAATGGACAGTATATCTGAAGAACATCAGAAATCAGAATGACTACAAGGTGGGGTCAGAGCTGGTAAAACAGCTTAGAGGAGGAGAGCTCAATACTAATCACCAGTAAATGCTACAGACAAAGTTACTTAATCTCCCTGAATTTCAGTTTCTACAATGCAAAATGAAAACTCAGTAACAGCTGATCTACCGCCACTGGGTAAATATTCCATGACTTTGTACTGTAACTTCAAATATCAAATGTCACATCTGTTCAAACTTTCAACTATTACCCAGACTAGACACTTCTTTGAGCACTGGTTCTCAAATCACTGGGAAGCCTATGTCCAGTCCCCACTCACACAGTAATCTGACTGGCCTGCCTCAGGGCCACTTCTGTAATGACCCTCGAGTCCTCCCTCTCCATCTGCACAATGGTGCAAGTCTTATCAATATTTCAAGGTATCTTTTATATTCATCTTTTGTTCTAAATGACCTATTTATCCAGTCAGACAACACATTTGCTAACTTCAGTTATCAACTCTTCCCACATTCTGTCATGTAACACTACCAGACTGACTTACCTAAAATTCCAATTTCATCTCATTCATCCCCTTCTCCAAAATCGTCAGTGATTTTCCCAGCACTCTAAATGGGAATTTCTTAATCCTGACTGCAAATCCAACCCACCAGGACAACGTGGGGTGGGGTGCACGCGGGGAATCGAAGCCTGGATCCTAACATGAGATTCGAATTCAACTGGGGTTAGGTCCTAGGCACTGGGTATTTTCCTCCTCCACCCATTTCCCCAAGATGTTTCTGACTTCCAGCCAGCATTTAACCACCACCACTCAAGGTGTGTTTTGTTCTACTTTATATCTTTCTTCTGCTCTCCAATTCTTCTAAATTGGTACATTTTCCTTCCTAATTTTTAAAACATAACTCTTGGGAGATTTCTGAATTCTAGTCTTTGGGCATATGGGTCTTGCCACAAAGTATATATTTTGTCATCTTAAATGTTACAAAAAAAAAAAAAAATCCTTTCTTGACCATTTTAGCACAGATTACCTAATTCCCACTAAAGGGGGCATTAACTCCCACTGCAGGCATCATTCTTTTTGGTACCAAATCATTTCTGCACTTGGTTTACAGGTTTATGTATCATGTCCCTTTAATATGCTTCAAATTTCTGAGAGACAAACTCGTTTATTTCTTTACCAGTAATAAGCAAAAGACAATTCAAGTTGGTATACAGTTCNACTCCCACTGCAGGCATCATTCTTTTTGGTACCAAATCATTTCTGCACTTGGTTTACAGGTTTATGTATCATGTCCCTTTAATATGCTTCAAATTTCTGAGAGACAAACTCGTTTATTTCTTTACCAGTAATAAGCAAAAGACAATTCAAGTTGGTATACAGTTCTACCAACTGTAAAAAACTTTGTTTTTACTGAACTGGATAGTCTTAATTATCCAACCAAGAAGTAACCTCTTTTTTGAAAAAAGACATCCACCTGGAATTGAAATAAACTGGCTACTCACTCATGCCAAGATTATTAGATTCATGGGTGGTACTGACAAAATAATTTTGCTTTAATCCTAAGTGTACCCCCTACAGCATCCCCCTGTACCCCCCTGCCCCCAGACACTTGATATACAGAGCACTAATTTTAAAAACTAGGGGACTTCCCTGGTGGTTGGTCCAATGGTTAAGACTCTGTGCTTCCACTGTAGCAGGCATGGGTTTGATTCCTGCTCGGGGAACTAAGATCCCACAAACTGCAGTGTGACCAAAAAAAAAAAAAAAAAAAAAAAAAACCCACAAAAACTAAGGAGCAATTTAAATGTGAATCTGAGAGTCTTCCTGACCACTAGGTAATTAACTTCTTTCCCTTTGCTCTGTATGGGAACACTAACAACACTACTTCAAACAGTCATGCCCTATTTCACTTTCCTTAAAATTATCGTCACCTGTCTTGTTATTTACTGCCTCCTCTAGTTGCCTGCTTTATCTCAAAGAGCTAGCTGAAGCCAGGCACACAGTAGGTACTAAAATAATACATATGTTGAGAACCAGTACATTTTTTACAGCATTACTTTATCTAAAATGTTATCATATAACCTAGTTTATCATTTTGACAAATTATACTCAAAGTCTGTACAGCATTCACTTGGAAAGAATGTTAAAGAAATGATAAACTAGTCTTTAAGTCTCTCCACCTAATCCACTCTGTTCAAATTACTTTCATTGAAAACAACAGCAAAGACCCAAATAGACAGCATGGAACTGAAAAGGTTCTCTGTTGATTTATATGACCAATACTCATTTCTGCCTTAACTCTGAAGTTCATAATTCTTTTGTTCCCCTCAGTTCGTATTTCTTGATGCAGCAACTCAAGACAAGTTTAATTTTATATAAAATAAGTTTTCAGTTTCACTTTGGGATCTAAGGAAAGTGATAAAAATTTAGATAAGTAACCACCTCAAAACAATATAAGTCATCACCATGTTGAGTGGAAACAAAAGAATATCAAGTTGCTCTAACTATCTTTTTGTATAGGTTCACTGTAGTAAAAACAATTATGATTACTAGACAGTTACAATTATACCCTCTCATCACTTAACTTCTTTTATATACACTAATACTTTGAAACAGGACAAACAGCAGTGTGGAAAGAAGCTGAAGAAATGCTCCAGACACAAACATGAGAACAGCGCAGACGAGCACTGTCCAACAGAAATATCGTACAAGTCATACACGGCTAGTAATATTAATGCTGAAAGAAACCAGTGAAATTCATTTTAATTAAGTGTCTTATTTAGCCAAACCCAAATGTCATCACTTCCCACAGGCAACTGACATGTTTTTAACATCCTTTGAAATCGAATGTTTATATTTCAGCACATTTCAATTCAGAACTGTGCACAGTTCAAGGGCACGAAGGCCACACAAAGCTAGTGGCTACCACATTGGCCAGAGCAGGTATAGACTAATTACAGGGAAAAGGTACTGGCATGCCCGATAAAGCAAAAGCAAATGTAAGGCCGTTGGTCAAAGACCTTCGCTGATAAAAAGAAGCAGTACGTAGCAAACTTGCTCATAGAAAGAGTTTGCAATTGGCAGTTTACACTTACTATCATTACATCCAAGAAGCAGAAGTCTAAACAACTAAATGGTTATATACCAGCAGCAACTGCAAACCAATGGACAGTCCACAGGTCCCATGTGAATAAATTGCTGAATTTATTTTCAACTATAATGTTTTACCTCAGTATAAAAGGACATATAATGCTCCCAAAATAATCTTTCAATGCACCATACTCCGTTTAATACCTCTAAAAAAATGTAGCACAAGAGAAACATCTAAGTAAATGGAAAAAAAGTCTTGAATTATTCAGTTTTTTAACTAGACACTCATACATGCAAGCAGAAAACACTACAAGACAAAGAAATTTTTAAAAATCGTAATTTGGCACAAAGTATTTAACAGCAAGAAATATGGGACTCAAGAAAACAAGTTACTCCCAACACAGCAACGTCATCACCAAAGACATTCCAGCTACTAAGTCTTAAAGAATAGTTATAATTCTAGCTGTAATTCTCTATTATGAAAAATCCTACAAGTTAGAGCTCTCCATAAGACAGTCTGGGTTAAAGATCTCAAACTATGTCCCACTTTTGTTTTTTGAGAAGATGAAAAACCAATACCTTGTATTTTACAAGATCAAGTTTTTATTTTGTAATACAGTCCTCAAATTCAACTCCTTAAAAATCTGTCCACACAGCATTTCCATTTTTAAACTACCTTGTTAAAAATATGGTCCTCACAACGTGAATGAACTTAATGCTAATGAACTGTACACTTGAAGAAAAGGTTAAAACGGTAAATTCCGTTCTGTATTTTACGCTTTGAAAGAAAAAAATAATCTTAAAAATGTTGGCCCTATATCGTGTGTCTTTAAGTGGAGAGAAGGGAAAACAGAAGTAAGATAAAGCAGGACAAGTCAGTTTTCACATTCTCATTTTTTATTTGGTAGGAATTTACCAGAATTTTCAACCGAACTCTAAAGGTCATACCTGTTAAGTCAGAACTTATTTACAAAAAAGGAAAACCTATCTTCTGCGCCTCAAATACTTTACTTTTCAACTCAGCTGCTATAAATACTCATCTCGATGGTAAGCATCCAGAGCAGCTGCAAAATCACTCAAACCACTACCATCTCTTTTATTTCAGGCCTATGGCTAAAAGGAAAAAACAAAACAAAACAAGGTTGAAAATTTTTCAAGATTTTATGACTCAAGCCTATGCCTGCTCAAGTATATAAACCCCATCCTGACCCACACCACGAATACCCAATACTGGTCAGTACCAAAATGACACCAAGGGATTATACTGGCCCTAAATGTAGTATTGAAAATGTTCGCCTTCTAGAAACTCAAAATGAAAATTACTCAGCGTTTTGAAACAGATTAACTTAATATTTGTGCCAATAATTTTATCTCTACATTTTACAGATTAATAGCTCTAGTCAAAAGCTGCCAGTTCACACCATCCTGATAAAAAGCTTAATCTCTCACAGGAATTATTCCAAGATTTAACTATCACAGGATCTCTGGGCGTCCTCTCCTGCTTTATTTTCTTGCCTACCAACTGTTTAAGGGACATTCTTTCGCTCATTGTAGGTGCAAAACAAGGAAATTACCTCGGACAACAACGTTCAGCCTTTCGTATTTGCGGAATGAAGGCTGTTTTAGAGTGTTCCCTGCCTTACTTGTAAGTTTAGCAAGGGAGGAGCTATCCGGGTGTTTCCAAAGGAAAACCTTAAAGCACAAAGAACTAAGATTTCTTAGTGGCACTAAGATTTCCTGCTTAGGATAGAATGGTATGAACTTCAAAGTGTCTGCGACCAGAGCTATACAGAATGACGAAGTCTAGTCTTTCATTGCACAATATGGGCCAGGCTCTTACACCATAAGAACCAGAGAAGGTGATAAGAAGAACGCCACCGAGCTCTCAAAAGAGTTTGTTTTAACCCTAGAATTAGAAGGGTGAGAGCCCTGTGCCTAAGTTCAGAGGCTGGTTCTCTTTCTCAAGAAGCTAAAGGAGAGAGTTAGACGGGGAAGCTGGGGTTGAGACCCAAGATAAACAGCTCCGGGTGAATGGCAATAAAGATGACACTTCGGCTGGGCTGGCGTGCCAGAAGTGGCCGAAGAAAGGAGGTGTCTCTAAGCAACTTAGATGGAGCGGGGTCTCAGTTCATACACAAAGGAAGGGCCACTGCCGCACTGCGCTCTGGTACTGGTAGGCAGATCCGCAAGCAGGTGATGGCCAAAAATTATAGTGTCCAGAGTCAGAATAGGCCGCTCTCCTCTGCCTCCGGCTCTTCCAGTCTCACACAAAGGACCGCGCCACCACCCCCTCGCCCCGCCCGCCGGGACTTGTAGTTCTCGTTTCTCCCACCAAGCAGCTGAGGGGGAAACAGCCAGACTACAACTCCCAGCAGCCTCCGCGCCCGAGCCCCGCACCCCTGCCTCCATC